>JAFMSR010000003.1:46518867-46778958 GCA_022818135.1 Saxidomus purpurata | reverse complement strand
CTTCAATAACGACAAAACACTTGTGAATTCGTTGATTTTGTGGACTAAGAATAATTTCGTAGGACGGCCCACACTTTACGTCACGTGACGTTGTGTGCAACGAGAAATTTCATTGGCTGGTGTACTGACGATTGCGCGCGGATATGATACTCACATTTTCATTCGCCCTGGTAAACACATCTCACCTGAAACGGGAACAAGCAACAATGTAAACAAAAATCATACTGCTTCCGTTTCAATTTTGCAAAATGATCTACAAAAAAAGCCATTGACATCGTTGCTGCGGGCCATAATCTTTTTATTTTAGGCACAGCTGGTACGGATAAATCCTACACTGTCCAAAAAATTAAAGTTGAAGAAATGCTCGATGCTTTGGGAAAATCTGTTAAGATCACTTGTTCAACTGGAATTGTATCTGTATGACGGACGTTTTAGTTCTGAACAGATAAATACCATTCACAGTGAAAACCCTTCCTATCAATTTGTGGATAAAAATCTCAATACCACTGACTGCCTTATATTGGATGAATGTTCAATGATTAACAAGAGGACATTCGAAATAATTTTTATTGTATGTCCCACTCCAGCTGATATTTTGTGGGGATTTGTTGCCCCGTGTGCCAAATGAGAATTTCGGAGAACATTATTTCAGGCGCAAGTGTTTGATAGTGTGCTTTGTCATAGAATTATACTTCATGTAACGGTAATAGCGTGAGAACCATTGCCAGTAAAGACAGTTAGTGGTGTCGACTTTTGAGCCTTCAACGGCCATTACAACCATGAAAAAAAGTGTGAAATTGTTTTCGAACAACGACAGAGTTGATGGATACAATAGAAACTCTTTATTGAAATTTCCTGGGAAAGTATACGAATATGTTTTAACAGACAGTTGAACTATATTAGTTTCTTATATCAGCACGAGGTTCAGATCGAAATATCCGTCACTGAGGGTAACTGTTTTGGCGGGAACGAGGCTCTGCCGAGTTCCCGCGAAACAGTTACCCGAAGTGACGGATATTTCTATCTGAACCAAGTATCTCATGGAAGAAACTTTTTCTTGCATACCGTCTTGCACTTTGAAACTTACCGAAATGATGCATTTTAATATAAAAACAAACTTACCGAAATGATGCATTTTAATATAAAAACAAACGTTCTTTAGATGCTATGTTTGAGGAAGTGACGTCACATTGCTTATAACGTTACGTCATAAGTAATTCACGTAAGTCATCTTACACGGGGGGATGGAAGATGAGATTTTCCAGCACTTGTAAAAACTACAGATATCCCCATCTGGTATGCAAGAAGTATGTATATATATAAGTGCGTTTAAAGTTATATTACCCTTCAAAATGACCACATTGAGTTAAAGGTAAGAATGATTCTGAAAACACAGTGGGTGCTTTAAAAATATGTAAGAAATAAGTTTTACCAAGTTATTTCTGTTATTGACAGATATAAACTAAGATATACATAACCGAAAATGTTGATTTTTTTTTATTATTGACTAGGATAGTCAAAAAAGATTTATACATATTTCCTCTATATTTAGTATGAATGAAACTGTTATACTGATCATTAATTTTGGGTAATAACTAGATCTATGGCGATGTTTATTATTCTAGGAGTATAAATCATTGATTAATGTTTTATTTAAAATTATGATGGTCACTTTGAACGGTGATATCTTACACATCTCTGTTTTTAAAGACCTTTTGTCAGTATTGTAGTTTTACACAAGGGGTCTCGTTTAATTCGTCTTACCCAGTCCATATTTGTAATGTTCAAATTAGTAATCATCTTATTCTATTGTGTGTTAACCTGTACTGGCTTGTTGTAATTGTCCTCCTTTCGACTGAACTTGTGTATAATCACAAAGTCAATGTTTTTATGATATTTTCATTTTGGTTTAACGGTACCACATTTTTGATTTTACAGTGCCTCATTTAAGTTTTAGAATACCACATCTTTGTGTTAATTCATTTCCCTAATGTTTTTTATTTATTTAAGTTTTGTTATTGTAATTCTATGTTTGTTGTATTTACTTTGGTTTTTCTCTACCACATATCCCTTAGCTTGACTCTATGTTGTTCATGTTTATGTTCGTTTTGTTAAAGTATTTATGACACCCTGAATATCTTATATTTCGCTCTTCGCTATTTAGATAAAAGGTAAAATATCAAAACCATTGATTTGAGAAGTTTTTATATATTCACAGTCTCTAGCAGCCATTTTTCTGGCAAATACAAATATGGACAGAGGACTCCATAGGTTGTTTTTAGGAGAGCTAGTTCCCTTTTCATCAAAGAAAATCCTTTTTTTTTCTGTAGACGCCATATTTTTTAAGTGTCTTTCACGCCTTAGTAAATTGTTTCTATACAACACATTATTCTGATCATGCCATTTGCAAAATCTACATTACATGTAGATGTCTCTCTTACTGACTTATTTAAGAAAACATGAATTATCTTTCTTTTTTTTCTGATAACGCCATTTGCATAAGGTTAAGGAGAGTGCACTTTTACTGACCTGTTTTTTAGAAAATCAAAGTTACTTCCCTTTTTTCTGATTGCACCATTTGCAAACTACAAAGAGGTCACTCTTACTAGCTTTGCCAGGGTGAGCTTTTAGGATGGATGACTGGCCGCCGTCCGTCAACATTTTGCTTCAAACGACATCTCCTCTGAAACTACTGGGCCAATGTTGATGAAACTCAGCAAGGATGTTCCTTGCACCAAGCTCGACCAAAGTTGTTCAAAACATTGAACTCCAGCAGAACTCTGGTTGCTATGGCAACAAATAGGAAAAACTTTAAAAATCTTCTTCTCTGAAACCACATGGCCTAAAACTAAGATATTTGGCTTGTAGCATTGTCTAGTGGACCTCCATGCCTGGGGGTGTCACTTGATTTTACATAGGTTAGGTATTTAGTATATAGCATTGTCTAGTGGGCCTCTACCAAGTTTGTTCAAATCATGCTCCTGGGGTTAATATTGGCCCTGCCTAGGGAGTCACTTGTTTTACATAGTAATATATAGGAAAACCTTTTTCTTCGAAACCACAAGGTCTAGAGTTTAGATAGTTAGTGTGTAAAAGTGTCTAGTGGACCTCTTCGAAGTTTGTTCAAATTATATCCCTGGGGTCAATGTTGGCCCCGCCCAGGGTGTCACTTGTTTTACATAGACTTATTTAGGAAAACCTTACAAATCATCTCTTCCAAAACCACAAGGTTTAGAGCCTAGATATTAAGTGTGTAACAGGGTCTAGTGGGCACCTTTTTGTTCAAATAATGCTCCAAGGGTAAAAATGTATCATGCCCAGGGGTTCGTTTGGAAACGAAAAACCTTTGAAGGTCTTCTTTTCTAAGACTACCATACCTAGAGCTTAGATATTTGGTATGTAACATTGTTTAGTAGTCTTCCATCTTATTTGGTAAAATCATGCCTCTGGGGTCAACATTGACCACACTTACCAGGCAAGTGCATTTGTACTCAGGTGAGCGATATAGGGCCATCATGGCCTTCTTGTTTTAGATTAACATGAGTTACCTCCTTTTTCTCTCATTACGAAATTTGCAAAATATCAAAGAGTGACTGACTTATCTTGTAAGGAAAAAGAGAACCTGATTTTGTTATTTGCATGAGCTCAAGGGGAGGTCATTCTGACTTTATGTTTTAAAAAATTCAAAGTGACCTGCTGTTTTTCTGAAAACGCCACTTGCAAATTACCAAGGGGTGGTCACTATACTGTCTTAATTTTCGCGAAATTCAAAGTTAGATCCCTTTTTATCCTGGGGACTGAAAATCCCCTAGGCCTAAGTTAGCATACCACATTTCAAACACTGCAGACAATTTAACTGTGCTATGTGCGAATAACAACTGTAAACATGCGCTATGCGAAAGTAGTACAAGACAGACCAGATCAATCTTCTGTTTGAATATCGCATATGATAAGAACATATTACAAGTAAAAAGAGTACATACAACTTCAGCTGATTGCAGAAAGGTATATAGCTTAAGGGCTGCATTACACATTTTTTTCTGTTTTAGAAGTTAATGCGCTGTTAGCTGATTACGGGAGATAACCATATGCATATCACGGAAAAGTACGGATATTTACGGAAATTTACGGAAACATTCGGAGCTTGATATAAGAGTTTGTAGTTTGATTTTCAAATTTCCGATGTCATTTCATTGACAACTTTGTTGTTTACGAACGATTACATAAATATTTACCTAAAATTAAATTTCTCTAAAAAAGATATAATTTACGTACATTCCCGAGAAGGAACTCACGTGATCAAAATCATCCGCCATTTATCGAGGACGCTGCATGTTATGGCCCAGTGAATGGTTTCACCGATTACAACTACAAGGTAACCCAGAATCATTTTTGGCTTTCTCTGTTATACACAGTGTGCAGTACTGTATTTATATTTCATTGCTGGTAATGCTTTGTTTATTTCTGTTTCAAGGTCTTGTCCTTGGTACACAATAATTTTCGATCCACATCATCAGATCATATCGCTTGAAGTTGTACAAAGCGCAGATCGAATTATTTTTATTGGTTTAAACATTTTATAATGTTGACTATGTGATTATTATTTCATTTAAGGTACACGTTTTATAATAAAACAAACTTCCCTGCCACCCATACAGTTGTGAATCATTCAAATTATCGAGTTTAGGTCATTGATACTGACTTGTTTTAAGGCTAACATGAGTTACCTCCCACTTCTGATTTCCTCATATGCAATATCTCAAAGGGAGGTCACTTTTACTGACTATTTTTTTAATTTAATCAAAGTTACCTCCCTTTTATCTGATTACGGCATTTACAATATATATCAAGGGGGTAACTCTAACTGTCATATTGTGAAGGCTGCAAAGAGTAATCTCCCTTTTTTTAACTGATTCTTTCAATATCTCAAAGGGGGGTTATTATTAATGACTTACGTTACAAGTAAATCAGAGCTATCTCCCTTTTTCAGACTATTCCTTTTACAAATTATCAAGGGAAGGTCACTATTATTGACATGTTTTTAAGGCTTATATGAGTTACTTTGCTTTTCCAGACTACGCCATTTCCGAAATGGCAAGGGGGATATTACTCCAACTGACTGGTTTTTAAGTAAATCAGAGTTATCTGCTTTTTTTCGGACTGCGCCATTTGCAAAATAATAAGGTAACGTTACTGTAACTGGCTAATTTTTTACGATAAACACGAATAACCTCCCTTTTTTCTGATAACGCAAATTTCAGAATATCAAGGGAGATCACTCTAACCTACTTATTTTGTTTACGTCAATCAGATGTATCTGCTTATTTTGGATTTCACCATTTGCAAAATATGTTAAGAATAACATGAGTTACCTCCTTTTTTCGGCTTACGCCATTTGCTATTCATCAAGGAGAGGTCATTTTACATACTTTTTTAAAAGACTTCATGCGTTACCCCCCTTTATACCCTTTATATGATTTGTCATTTGCAATATATCAAAGGAGGTTCCTCTTACTGACTAAGTTTTTTTAAGGAAATAAGAATTTTTAGATCAACACAACTTGCAAATAACCAAGGGGAGATATGTCTAACTGACTTAATTTTTATCAACTCGATCTCTTAGTGACGTTATTTTAAAGAAATCAAAGTTGTCTCCCTTTTTTGATTACGCCATTTACAATATATATCAAGGGGGTAACTCTAACTGTCATATTGTGAAGGCTGCAAAGAGTAATCTACCTTTTTTTAACTGATTCTCCATTTGCAATATTTCAAAGGGGGGTTATTCTTAATGACTTACGTTGCAAGTAAATCAGAGCTATCTCCCTTTTTCGGACTATTCTATTTGCAGATTATCAAATGGAGGTCACTATTATTGACATATTTTTAAAGCTTATATGAGTTACTTCCCTTTTTCAGACTATGCCATTTCCAAATGGCAAGAGGGATATTACTCCAACTGACTGGTTTTTAAGTAAATCAGAGTTATCTGCTTTTTTCGGACTGCGCCATTTGCAAAATAATAAGGTAACGTTACTGTAACTGGCTAATTTTTTACGATAAACACGAATAACCTCCCTTTTTTCTGATAACGCAATTTTCAGAATATCAAGGGAGATCACTCTAACCTACTTATTTTGTTTACGTCAATCAGATGTATCTGCTTTTTTTGGATTTCACCATTTGCAAAATATGTTAAGAATAACATAAGTTACTTCCCTTTTTCGGCTTACGCCATTTGCTATTCATCAAGGAGAGGTCATTCTTACATACTTGTTTAAAAGACTTCATGTGTTACACCCCTTTATATGATTTGTCATTTGCAATATATCAAAGTAGGTTCCTCTTACTGACTAAGTTTTTTTTAAGGAAATAAGAATTTTTAGATCAACGCAACTTGCAAATAACCAAGGGGAGATATGTCTAACTGACTTAATTTTTATCAAATCGATCTCTTAGTGACGTTATTTTAAAGAAAATCAAAGTTGTCTCCCTTTTTTGATTACGCCTTTTGTAATTTATCAAGAGAAAATAACTCCTAGTGACATTTTTTTTAAGAAAATCAAAGTTGCTTTCTTTTTTTATTTCAGCATTTGCAATTATATCAAAGGGAGATTATCTTACTGACTTGTTTTTTTAATAAATCAGAAATACCTTTTTAATCGGACTACGTCATTTGCAAAATATCACGGGGAAGTCACTGTGACTGAGTTTATATTCAGGAAAATCAAAGTTACCTCCCTTGTTTCAGAAAATGCCATTTGCATATTATCAAGAGGAGGTCATTCTCTTTGGCTTATTTTTAGCTCACCTGGATTTGCCAGGGTGAGCTTTTAGGACGGATAATTGCCCGTCGTCCGTCTTACGTCGTCCGTCAACATTTTGTTTCAAACGAAACCAAAACTGATTTCACCGTTTTCAATCAATCAAATGGTGGTCATTCTTACTGACTTATTTTTCAAGTAAATTAAATTATCTCCCTTTTTCGGACTATTCCATTTACAAATTATCAAGGGAAGGTCACTATTACTGACTTGTTTTCAAGGCTTATATGAGTTACTTCCCTTTTTCAGACTACGCCATTTCCGAAATGGCAAGGGGGATATTGCTACAACTGACTGGTTTTTAAGTAAATCAGAGTTATCTGCTTTTTTCGGACTGCGCCATTTGCAAAATAATAAGTTAGGTTACTGTAAATGGCTTATTTTTTACGATAAACACGAGTAACCTCCATTTTTCTGATTACGCAATTTTCAGAATATCAAGGGCGATATCTCTAACCTACTTATTTTATTTACGTCAATCAGATGTATCTGCTTTTTTTTATTTCACCATTTGCAAAACATCAAGGGAAAGTCACTCTTACCGATTTAAGTTTTAGGAAAGCAGAGTAACTCCTCTTTTTGCTGAATACATCATTTGCAAAAAATCAAGGAGAGGTCATTCTTACTGACTTATTTTTTGTGGGAAACATGAATTACATCCCTTTATCCTGATGTCATTTGCAAAAAATCCTGGAGATGTCGCTCTTACTTATTTTAAAAAGAAAACATGAGTAATCTCTCTCTTGTCTGATATCAAGGGGATGTCACTCTTACTGACTTATTTTTAATACATAAATCTATTTATTTCAAAATAGTTGTTACTAATAGTCGGGTAAATTTATCCCTCTTCAGCTATGAAAATCTTTAAAATATGTGTTTTACTGTGGTAAGTTATCTGTTTGCTATTTCACAAGACATTGATATTCTATCAAGTGTACTTGGAGAATCTAGATTTTCCTTATATTATAAGAAAACTCTATAAAAAAACTCTTTAAAATAGTCAATAGTGTTTCTTCCTTTGGCTGACGGTGTGACCCAAAAGTCTTGAGTTTTCGTATGTTTTGCAAGACAAGAGCACTCAGTCTGTCAAACAACCTGTTTTCATAATCATAGACATCACAGGTTATGAAAATAGTGGTATTAAAAGTATATCTTTCCGGAACA
This sequence comes from Saxidomus purpurata, assembly GCA_022818135.1. Taxonomy (NCBI): domain Eukaryota; kingdom Metazoa; phylum Mollusca; class Bivalvia; order Venerida; family Veneridae; genus Saxidomus; species Saxidomus purpurata. The sequence continues at coordinate 46,770,970 of JAFMSR010000003.1, read as the reverse complement.
CTTTTTCCGTATTTTAGGTCATCTTTGGTCAGGTGTTTTGAAGATTAGCATCCGCAAGATTGCATCTACAGACGGACGAACGAAGAGACATATCTGCAGAATCAAGGAGGGTTAACTTTTTAAAAAAGCTATTACATGTGTATTGCTTTTGTATACGATGTATAGTGTGAATTGTTAATTGTTGTATTCTTTTCAGTACCAAGGATAACACAGTACTGAGCAAATTCTTATTTCAATTGTGGTCCTTTAGACAGATGTAGATAGAAGTGAATGCAGATAATTATAATGGAATGGAGATACCAGACCCTATATTTTGTACGAATAGACCATTTGGTTTTTAGCGTGCCCGTTATACATGCGAGACTACCTCTGGGTTTTTAAACCAGTTTATCTCTAGATGAGTGGGAAACACTGAAAAACGTTTCTGAAATTTCCAGTGCCCCTGCGGGAATCGAACAGGGGACATAGGATTGGTAATCAAGACAGTTAACCACAAAAGTATCGTGCCATCCTTGAAAGTACGTATTGTTCAGTTAGCATTATTCAGTAAGCTGTTTTACAATAAACAAACAGTGTTAGATGTCCATTCGTCTGTATCAGTCAAGGCATAAGGCCTTTGGAGCAACCTTGTGCCAAACAAAGGAATCCCGTCTGATGAACATCGCAGAAATTGTTTACTTGTTAGGTAAATTCTAATGCTTTGAAAAATAAAATTTTACAGTTACAGCGGGTCATGATTGAAACTTTATAACATTTTTACACTAAAATGAATCGAAGAAAACATCTTCTGTGAATCGGAGTTCTATAAAAAAGTTCTGTAACGAATTTTTATTTTCTAAAATGAAGGAATTTAAGCACAGCTTTAACGTAACGCCAAATTACATTGCTTTTTTCTGTTGATACCAAAAGTTCCTAAAACTTCTATGATACAAATATATAATATTCTTCTCTATTATTAGTATTTCATTCATTTTAAGGCAAATTCAATTCAACTTTGCGCAATTTTAATAACCAATAAAGGACGTTATTTATTCTTTATTAATCACAGCTCATTGTACAAATATAGTAGTTTGAAAGAACAAGTTATGATGAGTAAGCAATATGAGGTATACACAGGACCATTCATTATCGGCGTGCTAGGAATTCGTTTGAGTTGTTCTTTTGGTGTTACTGCGTCCACTTATCACTTTTTGAATAGCTTGTCTAAATCTATTGGATGAACTTGGTCGTCTTGCACGAATATCACGCGAAGTCCGTAATTTTCGGAAGTCCCGTACCACATCTCCAAACATATCACTAATGTTATCTACCTGTGTCCAGTCAGCAGCTGATACTTCATATAACCTACAACCAATTTCATCAGCAAGTTCTAATGCGTCTGATTCGGGAACTTGACGGTCATGTAACAAATCCAATTTATTTCCAACCAATAAACCACACACCGTGTTTCTTCTCACACTTTCCACCTGACGCTTGAAGTTTATAATTTGCTCGAAACTGTCTTTATCATTAATGGAATATACGTAAATGTAGCAGTCTCCCCAGAATGCATAATAATCCTTCCAGACCCAGCCTGTGTCGATCATCTACAATAAACAAGATAATTATTACATCAACGTGTCTGTGTTTATATTATAATTGTGTAAAGAACGATAAACATCCATATTTCTATCACAGGAACCTTCTCATAATGTTTTTGTGACATGCATATTGTTATGTTCCTTGATAATCTATCTCTTGTCTTTCAGAAGAACCTAATGCATGTTGAACTAATTTATTTTCATATTAGCCTGTTCGTTGCAGCGGCCATAAACACCTCGATTTATTTTGAAAGTCATGTAACGGAAGTAGATCTGTCTACTTAGTATCTTCATTTATGCAAGACACTATAGCTGTCGTGCATCGATACTTAAAAATAAGTTGGCAAATATTGGAAGGGGTGATAATAAAATAAAGAAGAAGAAGGTAGGTGGTGCGGTAGAAGTTTGGTTTAATATACAGTCAACCTGTGAACAAAGACCACCGTTTGGAAGCTACAAATTGTTTACCGGTGGTCTTTATTCACAGGTGTGTCTACTATATATTGATAGTGCGCTGGTTTTTATTCGCAGGGTGGTCTCTATTCGGATTTGGTCTTTAGCACAGGTTTGGCTGTATAACAAATATTTTGTTTAAAATCTGGAATATATTTTGAAAATCAAATATGGTGAACCCTGTCTGAAGCAGTCTGTCAATAAATATATTTAATGTTCATGTTTCTAGCACCTTACTTGACTATAATGCAGCAAAGGGTTATAACTTTAACAAGAAACAGTAGCTTCTCTTTGATAATCTTGAACAGAATATTTAAAATGTGGCTTCACTTTTCAATTCAAATCAATCTTGACATTTTAATTCAGACCATGTTCGTCTATATCTTATGAAATACTCATTTTGCCTGCAAAGGAATGGAGACTTTTCTCCGAAACATTGACAAGCATTATCGCTTTAAAATCCCCTTAACGCATTAATATATTTTTAAAACGTTCATCACATTAATCATGTTCATCGTTTCCGTAATTTGCTGATTGATTTAAGAGTTGAAGTCATGGCCTAGATTGAGATCGGAGGTAAAGAAAAATCCTCATAGGTATGTCCGTCTGAATTTCAAGAGAGACATATCAATATTCCCAATGCATACATAGACACTTCAACGTTTTATGTTAGGTATTATGTTTAGAAATGAATTTTAAACAAGATGGCAGTTTGATGAATTCTCTGCGGTACAGTATCTGGTTCCTAATGATGTCTTACCTGACCCGCTGTATCCAGTATCTCCAATCTTATATCTTCCCCATCTACAGACGTCGGAAATTTGTGGATACTTTCTGTAATGAAAAAGTAACTTTGTTAAACATAGATTGCGTAAGTCTAGAAATGTATCGTCATTACCAGACGGTGGCAGTAAGTGGTTGCCAATTAATATTACCAGACTACTTTATAGACATAATATAATATTCTATATAGATTTATTTTGAGATGCATTGCAACAAATATGTCATAACTATCTGTGCTTTTATCTTGATGGCCATAAGGATAAATGTGAAAAATTCTCATCAGATTTAGGTCTTTGTCTTTTTTTCGGTTTTCAGTCCTCATCTTATTTCTATACGAAAACAAGATATATCTCTATCATTCACTTTCTTTATACAGTAAACTCCGTTTGTAAAGAACTCCTTTGAACGATTTGAATGTATTCCTTATATCCGGAGTTTGTTATACCCATATAACATTTTCATTTAAAATTAAAAAAATTAAAAACTCTCAGGCATAGAACATTTGTTCCTTATATCCAGATGTCTGCTATATCCGGAGTCGTTATATACGGAGTTTACTGTATACATATTTATTTGCAATACACTTTTTAAGAACACGTGTCAGGGCTAAGTAGTTTAGATACAGTGCATTATTTCCGTAAAATAACATGAAAAAGTAACAATCTTCTTAGAAATTGTTTACTTATTGAATTTTCAGAGGTGCTCGAGCGCTTCTTCTCTGCAGGCCTGTCTTTATGTTTATGGAACATCTGTTATATGAGAACGAAAACTTTAGAGTGTAAGAGGAATAGGTATTTTCACTGTTGTAGTAAAAATGAAAGCAGTATGAAGTTTAAACATGCACCTTAGTAAAATCCCTGAACAACGACTGATCAAGATTTTCATTTTCACGTGTACGCATGTAATACTTTCATAAAGATCTCATTGATAGAATTTTGAAAACCGCACGTGTGGTTTCGTTTGAATACACACTCCAGTCTGTCATAGCAGTTACCTGGCGAATAACCATGCCCTCAAATAATGTAAATTTTAAGGTACCGGATATTGCATGAAACAAGACGCTACTAGTGCTATTAAGCAGATTTTGTCTGATACATCCTTGTACTGACGAAGAACACCACAAACTGACCACAAAGTGAAAGTAGTTTTGCCAATAGTATCTGGTATAGAATCAGAGGTCTGTAGTTTATTCAGAGAAAACTTGAAGAAAATACAGTGGTTTAAAAGTATCAGCGTACGTGCGAACATGTAGGTTATTCCCCTCGGAAGGTATGAAACTGGTCGTTTCATTTACACATGAACATTTTACATGAAGACATATTTCTAAGAATAAAGTACTTTTTTCACTTTTTCAGAGAAAGAAAATATGTTCGCTTACATTTTCACGAGTGTACATGTATAACACATAAAAGCGGACATTATGTTATGATAGTCTTTTAAATTGATTGTTAAAGACGATATGTAAAGTTTCGTCTTTTTGTCCGAGCATTCAGAATTTTATTACTTCAATTTGTTGTTAAAGAATACTGATAACTGAGAATATGAAATAAAAAGTTAGGTCACCAGCTTTATTCATAAATAATGGACACTATTATAAGCACACCCTCGAAAGCAGTGAAAATGACCACTATCTCGACATGTTTGTGAAATATGAAATATATAAATTTGACAATTTTCCTTTTTATTTTTTTTTTCGAATGTTTTTTCATGAAACCACATGAATTGAGATTTCGAAATGTATTCACCCTGAAAACTAAAGCAACGATTTTCCGTAATAGGTCTTTTCAATTTTCTAACGTATAGAATTTCTTTATTTAATATTTTATTATATTAATCGTACATAAAGTGTACAAAGTAAAACACACACAAACATGTCTATCAAAACATATCCTTCGAAAAGCATTTGAGAAGTTTTGGTTAAATATTTGCCTTTTTGACCATAGTAAAGGGAGGTAATACATTTGTTTGAATAATACTGATTTTAGCTTTACAATGTAGTTGTATGTATAAAATATGTAACAGTGATATAACTGCTTTTGATATTCTTTTGTCACTTTTAATGAGACAATATTAGCTAGAATAAAATTATTTAATTTATAAGAAAGAATCTAAACTACCGTGATCTATACAAAAAACTAAGGGTGTATCTTCTTTCAGTTGTTTACAATGATGTGCTTGATGAAATGAAGAAACAAAAGATTGTTTGAAAGACATTTGAAATACGTACAGATCTATTACTGTACTATTACATTGATGGCTGAGATAAGAATGTTGATTTTAACGACTTCTGGAATAACAGTTTTCGTATCGTTTTGTGCCGTGTTTTATCAAAACAAAAATTAGGTTCAAACGGTATGAACTTGTAAACATTAAACGTTGTTCTTTAAACCCTCCCACACATCTACACCTGCCGCACTGACCAGAAAAATTCTTGTAACTCTAATTGCCTCGTACATCAAAATTCCTAGAAAAAATACCAGGCTACCTGTGGATCGCTTAAATACTTTATGAGCGATTTCAATCAAATTGGACGAAGTATCTCGAGTATACGAAGCGGTAAATCACATAATTGACTAATATTAACATCTGGCTAGATATCCATCTCAACCAAGTCTTTGTCCGCTCAGATACAAAGGAACCGGTGTGGGTACAATCTGTACATAGCGTTAGTGAAGTAGCTGTGCATATCAAACAGTCGCTTAGGACCGATTGTTCGGAACTCTAACCAGACATTGTACTAATAGTTGATTAAAATATGGGATCCTTTTTTCGCATTTTGAAAAACTTTGTAAAACATTATGTGCAACTTTATATTCATTAAGGAATCTCAAAACACCTCACAATTTATCCCCACTAAAAAAACATCAAACACCACACTGATTAATCCCACTAGCTAGTTCCGACTCACGTAAAACTTATAACTGTTGAAAAATATGTTGTTTTACTGTCCGTAATACGACAGGTTTTGAAGTTCAAGGGTCATGCCTTTGAACGGTACGAACAACTTAAGTGTCACCCCAATTTACACTCCCCGGTCTAGATTGTATTGCAATATTTATACATGTAACTGTATCACAAGGCCCATATCGGTAACAATCAAACGTCTCTCAAAACCATACACATTGATTTGATAATGTCGATTTTAGCAGTTTTCAAAAACTTCATATTGCTCATAAATTAATCTACTACATAAACGTTTTGAACATTATTCGTCGTAATCTGAATTAAACCAATACTTCCTACGATTTTTTTAAGAAATAAGCTATGGCTTGGAGTGCTTTATCGAAATTGAAGCATTCCCCTGGCGAAATAATTCACAAGGGCGAAGCCCGAGTAAATTATTACGCAGGCACATTACCGACGGGAAATGCTTCAATTTCGATAAAGCACTCCAAGCCATAGATTATTTCAATTCTTATAAGCCTAATTTATGAAAACTATCATAACTACTACGGACCTTTTTTCAGTTCGGCGGTAATGTGTAAAATAGCATAAATAGTGGCTGTTGGAATTCATTCCCCTATTCGGGCAACCAGTCAAGATATCATACATAACTAAATTACACAAACTTATTTTAGTTTAATCATCTAGTAATACATAAAATATAAAAAACACCCGACTGTGACATTGTGCAGAAGACGTCAGATTCAGCACCTAACAAAGCAGACAATCGATTTAAAAGCGAATCGTTAATCTGAACTGTACAACGTTTAAACGTGGAGTTATGACGTCAGTGTGATGACGTCATGTTTTCATTCATTGTTTTGTCTCCCGGAATCAAAACATTGTATGACGTTAATCCTGAATTTTCTTGGCCTTTTTAAAGGAAAACATGTTGAAGGCTTATTTGACGCAATCAAAAATAATATTTAGGTTCTTAAACACAACCTTTTCATGCGACTGATGTATTTATACAGATATTATTTCTATTTCTACATTTTATTTTCTGCGCGGGAGTAAATTAGAAAAGTCGGAAGAAGCTACTTTCATGTCCGAAACTCCGCCTTCTTTTCCGAGTGCTTTAATCATAATGCACTCGAATTGGCTATAGAAATATACCATAAGCGTATTAGAATTAAGAAATAATCTATCATGGCTTGGAGTGCTTTATCGAAATTGAAGCATTCCCCGCAGGTGATGTGCCTGGCGGAATAATTCACGAGGGCGAAGCCCGAGTAAATTATTACGCAGGCACATTATCGACAGGAAATGCTTCAATTTCGATAAAGCACTCCAAGACATAGATTATTTCGATTCTTAGAAGCCGATTTTTTGAAAACTATCGTAACTACTATGGACCTTTTTTCAGTTCGGCGGTAATGTGTAAAACAGCATAAATAGTAGTTGCTGGAATTAACACCCCTATTCGGACAACCATTCAATATATCAAACATAACTATATTATACAAACTTATTTTAGTTTAATCATCTAATACATAAAATATAAAAAGAAATACCTGACTGGCATTATGCAGAAGACGTCAGATTCAGAACCTAACAAAGCAGCCAATCGATTTAAATGCGTACCGTTAATTTGAACTGTACAACGTTTTAACGTGGAGTAATGACGTCAGTGTGATGACGTAAACGTTTTCATTCAAAGTTTTGTCTCCCGGAATCAAAACATTGTATGACTGTGTTATCCTGAATGTCTTGGCCTTTTTTAAGGAAAACAAGGTGAGGGTATTCTAAGGCTTACTTGACGCAATCAAAAATAATATTTAGGTTCTTAAACAAATCTTTTTCATGCGACTGATGTATTTATACTGATATTATTTCCATTTCTATATTTTATTTTTGAGCGGGAGTAAATTAGAAAAGTCGGAAGGAGCTACTTCCATGTCCGAAACTCCGCCTACTTTTCCGAGTGCTTTAATCATATTGACCATAGAAATATACCGTAGGCATATTAGAATTGGCAGGAAAGTATATAAAAAGTAAGATTAATTGACTCTGAATATGAACGTTTCTAGGATGTTCTCTAAATATTAGTTCTAAAAGATTGTAATATACAACAAATAATCGAAATCTCTCTTTATTGATAAATAGTCTATACTACTAGTATCTTTGAGCTTACTGTTAAGTTTCTACTTTGGTTTATGTTTTCTTGTACAATGTTATTCCATGAACCTTACTGTCGGTCGGCTGCTCGGTTCAGTTTCACCACATGTCTCAAGACTAGAACTATTTCCCCCGTTATTTTATACTTGCTGTGCATTTACCAAAGTTTATGCTCATTCCTCACTTAGTTTACTACACAAATCTTGTTTCTGATCTTCACTTCAAGTTCTATTTTTGTAGTTGATTTGATGTATATAAGAGACATTGTAATATCGTAAGGTTAGCAGAAAATCACTTTAGCTGCCCAGAAACAGTTTGTTTTGTATCACATATTGCCTGAGTCAGGTGATGACAGGCGGTGAACAAATGCAATCCAAGTAAAATAAACATCAAGTTATTTTCATGTTCTACTTCTTCTGTTAGTTTGGAATAGCAGCATTTCTAATACAATTCAAATACAGGTCGAATAGACTTCACATTTACGTGTATCCTGCATGAAAAAGCTTACTTTAAAAACCAGTAAAATATAATGTCATTCTCATACTTAACCAAGAACAGGGAAACAATCAAAAGTCATATTTCGTTTAGCCTCTATGTTTCAATTAAAGTGAAGATTCATTGATTATTTTCATTATTGCTTAATACTTTTAGCAAGCAGAGAAGATATCAGCCCCAGTGGATGGAATGAGATATATTTATTAAAACGAAACCCAAAATACTTAGTGATACGCATTGATAAGATTGAAAGAGGACTTACCAAGAGTGGGACAATACTCTCCTATAAATCTTCTGGTAATGTAACGAACTGTCAGAGCTGAAAATATAAAAGTTCAAATATCATACTCTTGCAACAGTACTAAAACATTGTCTTATATGCATGCTGTGTCACATGTTCTTTAATTAATACAGTTTGTTAAAACACGGAACGGTGTATTTTAACTTTGTTATATTTTGTGACCAGGTAGTATTGAGAGGTAAAACCTAGTCTATGTGCTTTTTAGACTTAAAACCTAGTTAATGTGTATTTTCAGAAATAAAGCTAGTTTGTGTGTATGTTAAGAGGTAAAACCTAGTTTCTGTGTATGTTTAGAGGCAAAACCTAGTTTATGTGCTTTTTTAGACTTAAAACCTAGTTAATGTGTATTTTAGAGGTAAAACCTAGTTTCTGTGTATTTTTAGAGGCAAAACATAGTTTATGTGCTTTTTATACTTAAAACCTAGTAAATGTGTATTTTAGAGGTAAAACCTAGTTTATGTGTTTTTCAGACTTAAAACCTAGTAAATGTGTATTTCAGAGGTAAAACCTAGTTTATGTACATTATACAATTATAGACTAATTTTGAGGTCAATGCATAGTTTTGCGGACCAGTTAAGAGTGATATTGACCGAGGACAAAGTCTGAGGTCAATATCATTTTTAACAGGTCTGCAAAACTATGTATTGACCGAAACATTAGTCTAAAAATATAACAGAAATGACGTCTTAAAATCCACACCGTAACATGCGAGTAACTGGTGTTACGGAGATTACTGTTAGTTTACATGGAACATAAACAATATCCTTCTTTTATTGAGAATATTTGATGTATCTTACAGCAGCTTTATTCAAATGTAGTATAGGTAATATGACATATAATGCACATGTTTCAATGATTATACATAATGAAATAATAAACGCCAGGCTTACAAACATACTTCTACAAATATCTACAACAAAAAAACATTACAAACTAAACCAACGCTTTGAGTCTTATATTTTTTCTAACATACCATAAAGAAGATAAGAATATATACGTAAATCAAATGTTTGTACGTGCAGATAAAAACAGTAACAATTAAATCACAGCATGAACACATAAATTGACAAATTAATCAGTTTACGGGCATTCTCCTACTAGTAGTAGGAGGAGTGGAAATAAAATATTCTAAGAACTTTTTTTGAGATATTCCAGAGCATCCAAGTTGAAAGTTGAAAGAACATTATTAAAAAATTCAAGAACTGTAGAAACTTTGTACATATCTTTTTTTCTGATCTGTTCCCTTTACAAATTATTTCGGAGAAAAGGAGCAGTTTCTTGTGTCAGTCAGTGATCGATGTGTTATAAGCATCATATCAATTTATAGATTATTTACTGAAAAATATTGAGAACATTCACACATTTGTTTATCTAGATTTCAAGAACAGAAACAAGATAAAAGTATACAGAGATGAGAAAAAAATTAGGATCGCGTTCCATGCAATTAACCTCGTGTATCTGACATGCTTTATATCTTCCCTGGAGGTAAGATTTGTAAGTCTTAATGTTGAAAATTCGTAGGTCTATTAATATATATTAGCAGGCACATAGATTATTAGTACACCTTAAACTGTTGCAGTGTATCAGATATGAAATCTATGAAATCTAATGTCAACAAACTGCTCCGAGGTGTTTCCTACATTTATGACTGACTGAATGTGAAAGCTGATGTGTCGTTTAATTATTCCATATTGACTTAAGCGGGGCAACATAACTATACGCAATGTCACAACAACTTTCATACGACCTTTAAAGAACGTTATTTCATATTGTCATTCCGATTTAGGATACTTCGCAGCGCATTTTACCGTTTAACATATCTAAGGGCAAGCACAGGTTATTATGGTTTTGGGAACATACAACTGTAGTTACTTCTTATATATGTTGTGCCATATGCGAAAAGTAGTCTTTAATTGAGGGTAGAGTTTCCTTGTAAAACTCCACTGAGTACTCGAGAATTTGTTAAACAAATAGACAATGTTTGACAGAGTAGTAATTTTGGAAACTCCTTAAGCATATGGCTATCGTAGTTTGGTATGTTATATGCCGTGAAGTGCTTTCCTATACATTATACCTCGGAGAACCAAGACGGTTATGATAATAAAGGTGAGATACGCGCTGATATTACGTCACTTTCACAGCTCTTTATTATCTATTTGACAATATGTCATTTTTCCAACTGCGTACTCTAAATCAGCTGTGTGTTTTTTATATAGATTTTCAATTATGTTAGAAAAATTAATTCCACTGATGAATCGTATTCCAATGAAAATATTTTTAAGTAAGTCGTACATTATGTCTTGTTGTGGTGGCCGAATAGCATAAGGCCTTCTTACTTTACATTGCCAGATGATGTCGTTGTATGGCTTTAAAACTGGCTTCTTTGTCTGTTAATCTAGGGAGAAAATGCATTTCTTATGAAAAGGGTTTAATAAAACCCCGAATATAGAACTTAATATATACAGCTGTATGCTGCAAAAATAAAATCTAAATTTTACTGAAGGGCCAGATTAACTTCCATGGCTAATTAACAAATAGAACTTTTCAAACATTTAATTAAGTTTCAATCTAAAGTTAAAATGTATATTATGACAAACAGATTGTATATTAATCTCAAAATGAACAAAATTTAAACTGCTTTCGTTACTGAAGTGTTCAGTTGGAAATTGACTGGTTCCAGATAATCTAAGCGCCTACGTGCAATTTAACTGTTTCGTTAAAACTCTGCTACCATCCGGGTATTCAATATTATCTTAACTAATAGAACTATTTGAAATGTTTTGTAATGTAGATCTATAGAACATTCCACTTTCTGTTCACTTTAGTCTGTTTTAATAAAGCAATCACCATTATCTACCAAAAGGCATGTGTCCAGTTTTAATACTCCTTTGATCCATTTAAAATTCATTTCTAAACACGCACGACCAATGAGTTAAGCGATAAAGCGTGGCGCCATGGACTCTGCTTTCGATTCACATTCAATTTATGAACGATAAGGAACTAATGAAATATTTACTTATGTTGATAATGAACGCCAAGATGTGAGGTGATCTGTATCCTTAATGGAGCGGTGAAAGATCAAAGAGGATTTCAAAAACATCGTAAGTTATGCAACGACTTACTAGAATAAGTGTATTCAATGCAATGTTACGAACATGGTAATGGCTAAAACTTCCGATATTATTAGATTTGTTCTTCAAAGCTTATACGTAAACTAAGGGCATTATATATACACACTTTCCGAATTCTAAGCAATTCATTTCTACTTTATGAGACACAATGATAATTTCCCGACCACCAACGTGAAAAGGGGTGTAGCTTTACTTTACCAAACATACCATGTTATAAATCTTAAACAATGCAAAAATAACTAAATAGAATTTCTACCGCAATAAATATCAATAGAATAGCACAATAAGTGGAGAACGATGTTTCAATTATCAACTTATATTCGTTTATAAGTGAAAGGGATGTACAATTTCAATGAGGATATTACGCTAGAATCACAAAAAAACTCATTCTTCAAACCAGATCAATAGATAAATGCTATCTGTCTGAAAATATGCTCTTTAAAGTTTCAATCAATATCTACAAGGAGCTAATGATACTGACAAGTGTACCAAATGTAGAGTATGAAGCAAAAACATTTGAGAAAGCATATCTGATATAACATATTCTTACGCACTGCTGTTGTAACTTCGATTCTGATTGGTTACGTAAAAAAAGGTATATACAGTTAGAAAATCAAAGTTTCAAAGTTTATTTGCTGAAAGGTTAAGTCCTACGTATGTGGGCAACATTAACATACAAAGTAAACACGTGACATGGGAAACGGCTAACTGGGGTTATTACTGTACAAATTACGTTCATGGTATATTATACAAGCATAGAAGCGGGTGACTTGTGCTCTATGTTTGCATTTATACATAACTTTAAATAAAGTCCCTATACTGACATGAAGGATAAATTTAAAAAAAAAACATACCGTGAATAAGATCTTAGTAACTTTAATATTTCAGTATTCACCTGATAATACATGCATGGGCTTCAGAAATTGTCATCTACACAATTGTACACAGTTTACACCAACTTAAAATATAGTTCATTTATTGACATTAAGGATAAATTCAGATCATTTTATGCAAGTATGACATACTATAATTTTGAGACTATGTTAACAGTTTAATCAAAGGTTAAAGTAGAAAAAATATATAGTACATTGTGTATGAATATAAAAAGTACATATACAATATACAATTCTAATATGCCTATGGTATATTTCCATAGTCAACTCGAGTGCTTTAATATGATTAAAGCACACGGACAAGTAGGCGAAGTTTCGAACATGGAAGTAGCTCCTCCCGACTTTTCTTATTTACTCCCGCGCAGAAAAAATATATTGAAATAGAAATGATATTTGTATAAAAACATCAGTCGCATGAAAAAGTTGTGATTAAGAACCTAAATATCATTTTTGATTGCGACAGTTAAGCCTTAGAATACCTTCACCTTGTTTTCTTTCAAAGGTCCAAGAAACTTCAGGATTTACCGTCTTGCAGTGTTTTGATTACTGGGGACAAAACAATAAATGAAAACGTTTACATCATCACGGTACGCATTTAAAATCGATTGTCTGCTTTCTTAGATTCTAAACCTGACGTCTTCTGCATAATATCACAGTCAGGTATTTTATATAGTTTATGTATTAGATGATTAAACTAATGATAGTTTGTATAATATAGCTATGTATGATATTTTGAAAGGTTGCCCGAAATTGGGGAGTGCATTCCAACAGCCACTTTTTATGCCATTTTACACAATACCGTCGAACTGAAAAAAACATCCGTAGTAGTTACGATAGTACAATAGTCGGTAATGTGCCTGCGTAATAATTCACTCGGGCTTCGCCCTCGTGAGCTCCGGGGAATGCTTCAATTTCGATAAAGCACTCAAAGCCATAAATTGTTTCTTAAATAATCAACGATGGTTAACAAAACATTTGTACAAATATACATTTAATACATATAGTATCGAGACATAATGTAGTTTACAATTTAATCATAAGTTAAAGTAGAAAATGTATAGTAAATGAATATAACGGATGTATCAATTATCGCATTTAAAGGTCCATTGCTAACACCAAATCGAATTTTGTTTTAAATCTGGAATTTTAACGGGCGTCTTCTCAGAAGGAAAAATATGGCATACCGCATCGAATGTGACCATATAGTGTTGAAAATTTTAGTTTAACAAAAGAATTAATATTTTGCCTTTTCAAAAACGAAAGTATGTTTACCAATTTTCAAATATCGTTGTAATTTACAAGAAGTCTCACAGAAAGAGGCTGTAAATAGGTTGTACATGAATACGCATGTCTATTTTGAATTATAATTGAAAGAGCTTTACTTCCAATGATGTGAAATGATGTGCAACGTGAATCTCCGACTGTTTACAAAAAGCAATAAAGCAAAAGTAGGACAAAAAAGACCCCCAGGCCAATCTAGGGAAAAACAAATACATTCACTCGTTTTTATGCAGCAGTATTCAAAACAAGGAAATACTCCACGGCTATTGTAAAGATTCAAACTGTTTTCCCTGTTACAATTCCAGATTTAAAAGAAAATTTGATTTGGTGTTATTAATAGACCTTTAAACACATTGCGCATTAGAATATGGTTTATATGGTTTACTATTTAGTGTTTTTCACTTAAGACATTGTATACGATTTATCATGGTCGAAAACAGTCTCTTTCATCACTTAAAATACAATTGAGCACTTCATACAACAGTAATTTTATGTTTTTATGTATATTTACAAAGTGTAAAATGATAATTTATAAATGTGATGTTACTGTACATAGATACACACATGTTCTAATATAGTAGTCGTTTCTATTTAGCCATGTGATATATTATATGCATTGTATAAAGAAATAAATAAGGATGGTGCGGGACTCTGGCATGTTTGTGAAGACGTTATCGTTTCCGACCATTAAATATCGTATATAATGTCGAAAATGTCTAACGCAAAGTGCTCTAAAATGTTATAATTACAGATCGTTCGATTTTGGGCTGTTTATACGTTATTTCTAACGCACTTCCGTTGTGACGTTGTTTCTGATTGGTGACGGTAAAATAACGAATGTACATTGGAAAATCGAACAGTGTTTTAAAAATCATATTTTCGGATATTGTGCGTTAGAATATGATTGACTATTTAGTGATTTGGACATTTGCGACCATGTTAACAGTTTTAAAATTATAAAAACTACGTATCGTATATTAGGGCTTTATCGTTGGTACCGGTTTCCCATATGACCATATGACCAACGCCCCGAGAAGAGGTTAGCTATTTCAGATTTCGGAGGATAGTGCAAGATACAGAAAGCGTCTCGATTCCAGAGACACCCCCTGGTTCTTATACATGCCAGGTGTGTAGCACCCATACATAAGACCTCGGTTTTAGTCTCATCCGAAAGACTGTTAGTAATTTTAGTTGGTCAGCCCCTGGAATCGAACCCGCTACCCCGAGATTACAAGTCTCGTGCTCTACCGATTGAGCTATTCGGGCTGACTCATCATCAAAACTACAAAACAACTAACCCTATATTAACCGTCGCAAATATAGTTAAATGGCGTAACCAATCAGAAGTTACGTTACAACATTAGTGCTTAAGAATATGTTTTTCATGACAAATTATTACCACGCATCCACACTTTACCTACCCGTTTTACCAACACCTGAATTTCCGAGGACAACAATTTTGCAGCAGTTGAAGTCGATCTCCTGATTTGGTGTCCACGGTCTTTGTCCATTGATCAATGTTTTTCCACTTTGAGCTGGATTCTTTGTAACATTCATTTTTGTAATGTTTTGCTTAACGGCTATATATTTCGTAAATAAAACTACCCCTTGAATACTTGAATATTTCCACAAACACTGAATAAGATTAAAGAGTTCAAGTATAAAATCCATCAAATACAGAAACACTGTTAAAATGTATCATTACGACCGGAAATACTGTTTGCAATAACAACTGAGTCACATTAAAGATCTATTTAATTCCGGTACAAATCTTTTAAACACAAAGCGCACCTTTAACGTCAAACGTTTATTTTGAATCAGGCTGCAAGCTTGCACTGGTGTTCAAAATAAGATTACATTATAAAAGTTTCAAAGTGTTTTGCATATAAACTGAATGGCCACATACTATTCTCGCAAAGAAACCCAAGATTATAATCTTCAAGAATGTGTTCATGTAACATTGCCGTACAGGTGAAGTTCAACTGATTAAAATCTAACTTTATCTTTTTGAATTTACAAGGAACAGAAAATGCCTAGTTATTCTGTGGTTAAATGGCAATAACTCAATGTTTTATAGATAATAGTTTATAGTCCGCTAGCGCTAGTGGCACAGCTATGTTAAGGTAGAAAGATATGTTACAGAGGTGTTTAGTTCGGTTAGGACAAAATATAAACATCGAGTAGTAGACTTATAAAAGTCTGTTGAGATTGAGAGGTCTTAATTTTTTTCACTTGTAGTCTTTAGACTTTTTGGAAAGTATCTCTATCGAAAATTTGTCTCAATCAAATCTCATCTCAACAACGTTAGTCAAGGAGAAATTGTGAAGATGTTATAAAAATGCCCGAAAAGACGAGAGGTAATGACTCTAACGACATATGCCAGTCTAATCAAGTAGAAAAACAATACAAACTGGCAATACATAGTCTTCAACGAAAATCGAGACTTCATTTGAATTTTATAATTATGATCGAGTCGGAACCGCAATAAACTTGTTTATGGATGTACTTAATTAGTTTTCCACCTTCCCAATGAACTGTATTTAGAACTTTTGATAGATCGCTCTCCTGTTCTGGAGTTAAGAAATAGATAGTTTTAAGTGTTGATTTGGACGCTAGAAGCAGATCATAAATTTTAAATTTTTGACAGAGAAATAGAAAAAAAATGAACTAGTGGACCCGATATTAGTCACGAGAAAAGAGTCCAAAAATACCGATAGCTCCAATTTTGATAACATCTAATGAAATTAAAAATCATCAACAGAATATTTTAAGCTGTAAACCAAAACGCTTCAAGCCTTAAAGTTGAGACGAGATGTGGGTACCTAAATACAGTCGTGAACACCTCTCATATCCTTATAAACCGATGACGAAATTGCCATCAAAAGTGACATATTCCAAAAACAACTTTTTCAATTTTAAAGGTTTTGAGGATATTTAGAACTTCAAACATGACGTTAAAAGCTCATTTTAACTGATGTACTATGATCAAGGTAGTTTGGGCCGCATGTCATGTATCTAGTACGATGTTAGTATGACATACTTAAGGATCCGTGTACTATTTTTCAAAAGTTTATTTTCTTCCTAATATTATATCTCTTTAACTCTATATAAACATTAAGAATAAGTAAGAATAGTTTTGTAACGTTATATGTATTCATTTGCTGTGATCTTACATTTCAACTTCAAAAGAAGATGAAAAATGTTGTTAGAACAAAAAGCCATGTACATGTATTTTATTTGATGAGCAGTTTGCCGAAGACATCATATCAGTCTATACTTTAGTTTATCTAGAAAAACATCTAACAAAGACGCACTCTTTACTCGTTCACACATTTTGTAATTTCAAGATTTATCTAGCATCGAAGATTACAATACACATAGATGAGAAAAAAGGAGCATGCTCCATACAATCAATGTCGTTCTCCACATACGTGATAAAAATCTACCAAGGAGCTTTATGTTTAAAATTCATTGGTCCGTTCGAGCACAGAGTCTTCCCGTTGCATGTACTTTAATATCAACGTTACCGATAATAGAATAGTATTAACTTAATTTAATAGCTAATTGGCAACCTTCTGCTCCGATGTATGATTTGAGGTGTTTCTTCTTTTTGCAACTTATATGATCAATATAATACCTGTTTAAACGATGACTGATAGAAAAATGTGAAAGATCGTTTAATCAGCTCATGAACCTGATTTGCACTTAGTAATACCTTGTTAATTGGGTTATTAGGAACAATAATATTGTTAGTGTGTTAACATATTTCTTACGATTCGGTTCATTTGATTTGGAAAGTTAATTGTGTATACAATCAGAAAAGAGCATCGATTCTGCAATTTTAACTTGCGTAGGAAAAGAGGTTCATGTACTTCGATCATTTGTTCTTTTTCACAAAATAAGACAAAATATCCACATATCTATTATTCTACTAAATACTACAGTCTTGCAATATAAAATTGAACATTATTTGCATTAACAATATATCTTTCTTCCATCTGCACAATGCATAGCTGATGATTAACTTCCTATTCTAGAAGTCAGTGTAACTAGTGGCTGACTTTGGCAATGGATGTATCGAATTTAATTTATACTCCATCTTTATTGAGGAAGCATATTTTTATTTTCAGGATAGAGGTATTAAAATCATCACATTTTCTTGTTTACATCATTAATTAATGGTAACAGGAGCATCTTGCCAGAGGTATTATCAAGAGACAGAACCCAGCTTACTGTTTAGATTAGTAACTGGAGGCTTTTATCAACGACGTCTGCTCCGATCATAAGGTATAGAGAATTTGACAAACTTTGGACAAGAAAAGCATGGAACGATATTAATTTATTTGTAATTTTGGGACCAACTATTTGTGAATTTATTTTATAGTATTGATTTAATAATTTAATATGACTTTTAGTAAATGCGCATAGTTCAACTTAGTTTTTTATGATTTTAAGAGCAGAACAGAACATGTCGTTTATTGCATGAAGGATTTAAACATAGTTTATCGTCCACAAACACATGCAAACTATCAAGATCATGTCAAGACAACATAGATAGGTCCATCTTCCTCACTCGAGGTATATGGTTGATGAAACCTATAGTTCGACTTTCAAGCTACTTTTCATTAATAAGTCACCAAATCATCACTAATTTGACTGTCATTTTCATTTTTCAGAGGCACAATGAAAATAGAAACAAATAATGTATAATTAATTCAATTATAAATATTCAAGATGATATTTTAATAGCACATTATAGCAAGATTTAATGTATTTTACCTTACTACATGTTCTTTGTATAGAGTATTGCAATTGTACTGTGTGTTGTTTTTGCTTATTTGTAACCTTAATAGAGCAAATACATGCATTTGACATATTCATTTCAAATTTAATTCAGAAGTTTTTACCAGTACTTTATATTTTGAAAGAACGGTTACATGCCGAAAGCCGATACCATATAACAGCAAATTGTACACACAATTACGCATTACCTACCCGTTTTGCCGACACAAGACTTGCCGAGCACAACAATTTTACAGCAGCTAAAGTCACGCTCCTGATTTGGTGTCCCTAGTCTTTGTCCATTGACCACTGATTTGCCACTTTGAACTCGTGACTTGGATCCATTCATTTTTGTAACCTGTATTTTTATTGCTTTACATTTCCTTAACACAAATACAACATATTACACAAAATAAATGTCTTCAAATATTGATTCAATTTTATTAGACATTATCCCATCGGATACTTTCGTAGTAACAATTTAAGAAATCTTGAAAACACCTTTACAATATATTCCGAGAAAGAATCTCCAAGCACAAAGCACATTTAAAACTTAATTTTGTATCAAGCTGAATATTTACACTGATGTGCAATAAAAGATAATTTCATTATAAGTTGCGCAGGGTTGGGCTAACACACGGAATCGCCACATACTATAACCACAAAGAAGAGCTATGATTCCTGGGAATTAGCCGATAAAACACTACGTTCCTGTAGTTATGCAGTACAGGTGAAGTTCAACTGATTAAAATCTATCCTTATCTTTTAATATACGAGGTACAGAAAATGCCTATTTTCTACGATGGTGAATGGAAGATTGACCAGTTCGTCCGTGGTTTTATCGTTATACAATGTACTACCACCAGTGGCAAAGCTTATACAAAAGTGGAACGATAAACTTTTTACGGCATAAAATACGTTTATTCTTTCCGCATCAATATTGATTAATAATAAATACATGATTTCTTTAGCTTTCCAAGAATGAAAAAGTGTATAGATATAAACCAGCAGACACATAATAAGCCTATTTAAACTTTCCTGAACAGCAGTACAACACAGTGCCCAGTATTTTTGTCCCCGCGAACACTGCAAAAACCCGTTTGATCGCAGTTTAGATTAATTCATTGCGGTAACACCATACATGCACAGAGTGGACGCACGCACGCACACACGCGGGGGGCCAGCATTTTTGGCAGGCATGGTCTGAGATAGTTTGTAATAAACTCAGAAATTCTCAAACTTAATTAGTTTCGGACTCTCAAAATTTTAACGAAATTTAAAGCTAATGACCAGTAAAAGTACGGTCAAGAAAAGTTATTAAAACATGAACCATGTTTAGAATATTAAAAGAAATTAAGTTATACTCAACCATTTCTTTCATTAGTACTGTACATGCAAACACAAATTTATCATATCAAATTTATGGATAATCAGTTTATGACCCGGCGGGTCAAAAACGATTTTGCCTTTTTTCAACTATGTTTAATAGGAATAAAAGTGTTGTATACATTTATGTTATTTAGTTATAACTTTCGCAATGCTTGGTTTTTAATGATACTAATCCGTTGGTGAATGTGTTACATTAAATTGCGATTATCATATTCAAGGGTATTATCACTTTAATGGAACAGCAGTACAAATATAATAGTAGGTTTGACCTTGGTTGCTGTCCATGAATAAAATCAACGAATGTCGAAGTTACGTTTACTTTACAGTACCCTACTACATTATTTGTTTCTTTGCAGTTTGACGATGTAACTGTGAACGAAATACATATTACTGGCCTACAGATATACTACAGAAATTGTGGAATGCAAAAATAGTAAAAAATTTAATTACGACGGATACATACATTTCAGAAAATGACATTGCGCCTCTCAGTGCGGGCCGCAGCGGGCCGCTATATTTAATACGTGGTGAGTAAAAGATGCATGGAGACATAAGTGCTAAATCGATTTTATGCGTCTTTCTTCACTGAAAAATTGAGGTACTTCTGAAAACTGTAGACAGAGTCTATTTTTTTGGAAATGCAAGAGTTGTCGTTTATTATTGAGTTGTCGTTCGTCTCATAGAGAAAAGTGTGTTTCACGTTTCAGGCGCCATCTACGCTGAGATAAATGGAAATAAGATTTATTTTTCCACTAAAACAGCCTTTGACATTAAAGTAGCGAAGCACATTCAACTGAACAATCTTCGATTGCCTTTCTAATTATATACAATATTATATTAGCTTATTTTTGTCCGCCATCATTGTAATCTGTCACCGTGATGTAATTAGTAAAGGCGTCTCCACATTCATATATGTGCAAGTGTACTTTTACGAATGAGTTCGAATATCACCAAAACCCATATTTTCTTTACTTTTTTCTGCTGTTTTACATACCAGGAACGGTCTATAGAGTATTCCTGGACATACTGTATCAATATTATCCGATAACAGTAAAGTTTCGATACTACATGTGGTGTCGTGTCAGGTTTTGCATGTTCAGCCAGAATTGGTTTCTTTTGGGGCCATGGCTAAACATCAACCATCACCAATTTCTAAAATATTTACGTGTCAGTATTGTTTGTTGGCCCGCTGTGATACTTTGTATCACAGTTTTTCTTGTTTTAATATGACGCTATGTTAATACCGTATTTGTGTACGTTAACAACTCATGGGATTTATGTTTCGAAGGCATCTTCTTGGTAACACTATACATATAAACAGTTATTTTCAAACGAAGTAAAGCACTGCTGCATGTATATATAAATCTAACCGTGATATGTAACAAGATTCAGAACATACTGCCTACCGCAGGGCTACACATCGATATTTATTTTAGCAATTACCGATGTTAATAGCTGATATGTTCGCTCAAATTACTTTTTCATTTCAGGAATTGTTCATGAAAATTATCTTTATAACTATTTTTACTTTTTGCATTGATTCAATCTTGTATTTCAACAAGTCTCCCGAATTAAGATGTAAATTCATTATTTCACACCTTTATGCTGATCATGATTATACATTATATGTACTAGTATTACACGAGGCAATGATAAGTCGTGTCGGTCTCGATAGCTCAGAGGTTAGGGCGTTCGCTTCAGGAACTTGTGGTCCCGGGTTCAAATCCCAGCCTGAGCACGAGGTGTGTCTTTGGGCAAAGACACTAATGCCACGCGTGTCTCAGACCACCCAGCTGTAATTGGGTTGCTGTGATGAAGCACTTGCTGCCTCTCTTTCGCGAGCGAGTGTGATGATATCTGGAATGAGTGTCCGAGAGCGATTCAATAACTAATAATGAGTTTGTATTAAGTATATTGACAAACACAGAGCTTATTTCTACACATCTTATTGTTATTGTTGCAGTGTTCATTAACGTAAACAGTAAAATGTCATAATCTAAATGTACAAGCTTAGATTAGAAAACATGAATTGAATTGAGGTGAGTAAAGGTAATTTGTATCTGTTAAAGGCTTTCATTTTGGAGAATATCGGTCTCTTGTCTCAGGTGTTACATGCACTTTAAAAATACTATTTTCCACAAACTAGGCAATGAATTTCGTATTTATTTAAGTTTCGTTTCAGGAAATGAATTTGGTTCGCATTGTAGAGTTATTTATTTTAAGAAGCGACAGCAAGAAATGGCGTAATTTTATTTGTAAAAACACATATCGGGTACTGATTTGGTATTTTATTGAGGTAACACCAAATCGAACTGATATTGTCATTTTTATTTTTACACGAAGGACTGAGAAGAAATGTATTTCTATAAGCCATATTGTTTAAAATTTGCTTAATTAATACTTCTTCTTATGTTGAAGTAGCACAAAATCCTTTAGTTACATGTATGATGCACACTATTATGTATTTAAGTACATTTTATTGAGACGAGTTGTCTAAAGTCTATGAAGAGTCATATATTTAAATGTGCAAACTGGATTTATGTAAACGGAACGTTTGACAAATGTTTAATTTATGGTCTATATGATAATACCTTCCGAATCAAGTAAGAGCGGATAGAAATAATTTCTTCATGCTGTTCATTAAAAACATTCGGAACGTAGCTAGTACAAAAAGTATTGCATACATGACGTGTTATTGGCTATGCAAACAAATCTATTTCGATTTTGACAGACAGCAAGACTTGAAAACTTCTTCATGTGCACGTACATCACGTAGGCCTATATCATTTATGTGCCATGCAATTCCTTGTTATGACATATTTATGTGAGAAGCAATAGAGTAATGATAATAAAGGTGAGAATCATGCTGAGATTACGTCAATTTTGTAACACTTTATTATCTATTTTGACAATACATTTGTATATCATTTTCAAAAGCACATTGCATTTAGAGTGAAATTTTCCTTTAGCTTGTACTATATAAGTTATATATCATGAAAAACAGATTACTCTTTCTGTTGCATTAACCTATGTGCATGCCAGTATATAATATTGCCGCATATAAGGCTTAGCAAGTACAACGATGGTCATTAAAATTCTCTGTTAGAATTATGTGAAATGTTGAGTTATGTCTATCTATAAATCACATTCTTTTTGTTGTTTTGTTTAGTCTGTTTAAAGTAATCCAGCACCGTTATCTTTAAAAGACACGTGCCTGGTTTTAATGTGCCTTTGATCAATTTAAAATCCATCTTAAGCAAACAAACGCAAAGAGTTAAGCGATAATGACATAGCATTCGACTCCGATTCAATTTGTGGAAGATAAGAAACTAATGCAGCATTTACTTACGTTTATCAAGCTAACAAAGGTGTTCTAGGTGATATCTATCTCTAAACGAGTAGTGTAAAGATCAAAGGAGGCTTGTTAAATAATCACCAATGGTATAAGAAATACAGCAATTATTGATATGAAATGAATTAGATAGAGTATTGTGACCACCTCTATATTGAGTATTATCAAATGTATTATTAGACTATGATTATTTATAATGTACGTAAAATTGATGTCAATCAGCGAAGTAAGGACAAAAATCCTGTTAATATGTTCTGACGTCTACTAGAACTGCATAAATGAAAGGTTTGAGTGAAAGCGTTGCACTAGAATCATTTTTATATTTCAAATTTATTTTGACAGCGTGCGCCCCCGATCTCATAGTAACTCAAGCACGCCTCTGTTGAACCGTATATGTCCCGGAACGTATATATCACACGAGAGAAAAAATTCGACCGCATATGTCACACGTGTGATATATTCGGTCGAAAATAGTCTTCGCGTGAAACGTATATGGCACATAATATGTATACGTTTGACTTCGAATTTTATAGGAACACGAAAACGAATATCTCACATGCAGAAAAAGGCAAATAAAAACGAAATGTAACGATGCTTGGGAGGCATCCATATAGGTATATACGTGTATATAGGTGTAATGTGGAAGAGCCGAAATGCAATGACATGATTATCCAAGAAAGTTCAAGGTAAACGACATGCGATCAACACTTATTGGAACTTAAACACAGAGTAAACTTGATTTATCTGCATGGCCGGCTCCTGTGTATCGGTTCCGATCCTCTTCCTGGAATGACTTAAGCAAAAGTATAATTTGTCCTTTCATGCACTTTAGATATCACAACCTATGAGACATATACGTTTCGGTGTAAACTGTCAAAAATGACCAAACGAATATGTCATATTAAACACGTGTTACATTTACGGTCGAATATATCACACACGTGTGATATATACGTTCCGGGACATATACGGTTCAACACGCCTCTACTACAGTAACCGTTGTTACACTCCTCAACACTCACAAACCTTACTATTGCCAGGTTAATCATCTTGCGATTTAACGAGTTTTAAAATCCAAGATAGAAATTTTAAATGACATTTTAATTATGAATATGCAAAATCTAAAGATAAAAGGGACCATATCAAAAACTACAAGATTATCAGAAAGTCTGTTTTGCAACATTCCATGAAGTGTAAGTGGGTGTACTTTAGTCATAACAGAACAGTGAGTGACACAATAATATGCTTGAAAACTATTTTAAATTTCAATAGGTCTGAAAATAATTTACTAAGCATTGAGTCATCTTGAAAATGAAATTGTCGAAAACTGTACAATGCCCTTACACATCGAAATAAACAGACGACTGGGTATTTGTTTATTGCTTCAGTCTACATAAATTGCACATAATATAATTATATCCCTACAATATTGAAATAGTAAAACAATTCAAAGAATATGTATAAATAATATCATTTCTTAGTCAAAATGCTTGTACAAAATTTAATGTATGTGCTGAGAATTTAAAGCTACAAAACAGATATCACAAGCATAGAACTAAAGAGTTGCTCAGTTTACTAGAGAGAAACATCAGACATATTTTATTAGAGTTGTATTGACTTCTAAGCAATATTTTCTAAAACCGAATCTATTTGAAACCTGCTTCAACTGTACATTAAAACATATTTCGATTATATATCTACCTGTTTTTCCGACTGCGGAGTTACCGAGAACAACTATTTTGCAGCAGTTAAAGTCACGGTCATGATTAGGTGTCCTCGGTCTTTGTCCATTGGCTAATCCTTTTCCACTCGCAACAGGCGGTTTTGTCCCATTCATTTTATGAATTTATTCTAGAACATAGCAATCCCATGGAACATGATAGACAATTCCATATTTCCAATTGCATTGCACGAGGCTAACAAAGTCCGATAGAACTGCATTATTATATTAATTTAACACACGGTAGATTGTACAAAATGGCATCAATATATGTATGTCACAAGCCAGAGCTTGTATTTCATGGACTAACCTATATAACACATAAAGCTGACATTTCTTTACATGTACAACCAAGGTCTTTCAAATAGTAGACCTTGGTACAA
Organism: Saxidomus purpurata; assembly: GCA_022818135.1. Classification (NCBI taxonomy): domain Eukaryota; kingdom Metazoa; phylum Mollusca; class Bivalvia; order Venerida; family Veneridae; genus Saxidomus; species Saxidomus purpurata. The sequence continues at coordinate 46,745,366 of JAFMSR010000003.1, read as the reverse complement.
CTGACAACAGATAGTTTCATCTGGGAACTGGATGGCTGAAGTTAAAATTATACTTTTACACACATAAACGCTTAGGTTTATATTGCTGCAAACTCGCACTGAAAGATAAAAATGGTTATATATCAAATGCAATCACACGTTTGCGCAACAACATTGAACAGCACATACTCATAACGCTGAAACCATTGTTTATAGTCTCCTATAATTAACGATGCATCCACTACGTTCCTGTATGGTTGTCGTTAAGGTTAAGTCTGTTTACAAACCTTTCTTTTAAAGTCTACTAAGAATAGGAAATATCAATTTTCTGTGACTGTGAATGGCAAATTAGCTACTTTGTAGGTTTTTTATGGCGAAATCGGGGCTTATATTAAACTTGTTAAAAATGTTAGGTAGTAAGATACCCTTTATACCAAAGTACTTTATTGTATGTAGGTTAACTATTCCATAAGTCTAGAGAAGTCTCTCGCCTGTGTATGTTTATAATATGCAATGTTAGGCAAGAAGTTATATACTTTGATATTTTTACACAAAATTGTACATAGTTTCAAAACAACTATTAACCACATGATTTATGTATCCTTACATGTTTCCATATATTATCTTTACACGATCTGTTGATTTAATCTTAGATTTCAACCAGTTGTTTCACCGTAAGGTAAATCGTGATTATGCTTTATGTCTATATATCCAGGATTTATAATGTATACACGATCCCTGATATATCGTAGAGTTTTTCTCAATGGATAATAAGTATAAAAATGTCAGGTATTAATTTGTATTGTTGTTAATTTTCTAATGTTGTGCACAAATATGTACAAGGGTACACTGAAAGTTCCTTCCCTAACATAATATATACATTGTATACGAAACTTACTCTTAATTCTAATTTATTTTTCAATATAATCACCCTTGATTTCAATGCATCTGTTCCAGCGATGCTAAAACTGTATTATGGCATCTTGCTCAATGATGTCATTGTCACTGCCAAAATGCCTAACATGCAGTTCAGATCTGATTTTGAGAGTTAACATCTTGCCGAAAGTTTGTTCAGCCAAAATGAATTAGGCGGAACCATGACTGATTCCTAAAGTATTAGCAATATTCGTGGTCGTTTTAATTATAGCATTCATTACCATACTGTGTACAACATTAACTTGAATTTTGATATTGATATCTTTAGAACGAGCTGGTCGTGGATCATATTCAGTGATTGTTCTTCCACGCTTGAATTTAGCAGTATAATTATTTACAGTTGAAGGCGAAGGACAATCATCAGCAAGTGTTTATGTCTTTATATCTATGTGCGGCTACTTTATCACCGCTCTTCTCTGGCTTCTCCATTACAAACCTCTCCAAAAATGTTACATTTTCCCCAAAATCTCCACATATTTCACACACCTTACCGATAATGAATGTGGCTAAAAGCCTATTACCCTAACACGATTTCGGAAATGAAAAATAATGCAAAGGCCAGTGACATTTTCATGTACCCTTAGAATTTAAAGATTTCTATCACAGAAACAAGATAAAAGTACAAAGACAATACAATACAAAAATTATAGGATCGTACTTCAAATTATCAATAAAATAAGTGATGTATCATATATAATATAATTTTATAATGCATATACATATATACATAAATAGAGAGTATTTCTACGCCTTGAATTACTGAAGCGTTCCTTAACGTAAACTATCAGATAACATTATGCAATTGGCTGATTGGCAATCAACTGCTTTGATTTAAAAGTTGAGATACTCCGATTGTTTACTAACTTCATGCAAAATAGGCAGTGTTCAAGCAATAACTGAGTAGAAAACCTGAATTTCTAGAAGTTTGCTTACAGTTTTCCTAGGTGAGTTAGTAAGAATCAATTCATCGAATTCTGTTTTTCTAAGAAATTCTTATTCTAATTCCTTTTCTCACAAGAAACGAATAATAAGGATACAGGTGTTTAGAGAATCTCTATTCTGCTATCTAGGAGTTTCATGAACTTTTAAAAAGTTACTGTATTTACAAAAAACCCATTGAATTTGCATTTTCCTAAGTAAGCTTAGTTAGATAGCCAAAGGGTCTATCGTTCGAATTTTAGTGTCATTTATTTTACTTAGCGATATCAACAATGGCAAACTGCTTTCATTTGTAAATAGACATACTATTTGGGCAAAATACAGTATTTCATTGGAGACACACTAAAGCTGCTCTGATTATATCATCCATTACATCTCACCTGAAGTCCACATAAGACATGCATTCACATTAGCCTTACTTAATATTGCTAATTCAAGCTAATCAAGTACAAGTTATGTTATTTTAAATTGTACTAGATTTAGTAAGCAATGAGACACGATTCTAAAACCCCTTTCTTCACACAACAACCTTTCTAAATATACTCTTAAATATGTTGTAGTTTATTCATTTAAAACCTTTTGGATGGGTATTTCATAGTCATAACATCAATAATTGATTTATAACATACCACCAGAGTTATAAAGATAGTTACGAAATTCAGTTGTCCGTACCGCAGTAACCCTCATTTTTAAAGTTCATAAAAACGTTGAATAATCGAGCACCTAATACATCCAATCACCAATGATTCAGAGAAAAGGCAATGGTTCCTTTAGAAAGGTTTCTTGAGATGGAATATTACCTTTATTTAAATACACAGATTACAAAACGTACATCATTGATTCTAATGCATTACTAACATTCAACCTGCTACAGATTTTTCGTGAATCGCTAATGGTCAGCTATTTTATTAAGACATCTCTCCGAAAAGAATAAAACACTATATGGAACCAATTCATGACGTATGTTGGGGTTAGGTGACTGCATGCAAAGAGAAAATCGCTGAAAATGTAGAAAGGTAAACCTTGTTAATAAGTTAAGTATGTGGAAGTTATCTTGATAACGCAGGATAATATATTGCTGAAATTGTTAAGAGAATTGTGCCGAAGTTTGCAACAAATTTGAACTTTTCCACGTAATTTGGAACACATTCATAATTACCGTTTTTTTCTCGCTCTTATGAATTGTCAGGTTACAAGCTTTAGAATTATCGTCAACTTCGTCCTCGACACCGCTAGTCAAGTAAGTCACTCCGCGAGGAATGTAAGTCGTCAGCTCCGCGAGACAACGAAGTTTTAAACCTCCGCGAGTCAAATAAGTCGTCATCTGTCTCTTCAAACTGTACCTGTCAGGGAGGAGTCTTGGTAGTTTCATCTGCAGGTCGGCCTTGACTATAAACAATACATACAAATTTGGCCAAAAAGGGGACACTCTTGGGGAAAATGATGAATCAGATACACAAGCCGAAGTTCTAGCTTCTGTGGTCGACTTCATTATTGATTGTTTCAATAGAAAACCATTCTTTCGTTCCCTGTGCATTTTTTTCGAATATTTTGGTATGAAAATTGCGTTGAGAATTTCATTTTAAGTCGTGTAAGCTGCTACCGCCTTAACGTTCAATCGCTCCGACATGTTTTTACCGTCTTGAGGGGATTTTTAAAATCAAAATCAGGGTGAAAAGAGGGGAATTAGGTCTCATATCGGTCTCATATTGGCTACACCACTCGTGAAAATATCACTTTTGGTGTTCACGAGTGAAATAATCGTGATATTACGATTCTCACTGGATGGACAGTGAGTTGACGGGACGGAGGGAAGGCATGCAACAAGTTGTAATTTACCACAGTATTAAAAGACTGGCGAAACGATTGTTATATATGGAAGTATATGAGTATCTAGTGCTTGAAAGGCTAATAATAGAAATGACGAAAAACGTCGCATTCTGTCCGTTTGTAAGAGGGAAACAAACAATCAAGTGTCGGTGGTGTAGAGATTAAGATGTATGTCACTTATCCCGGAGGTTGCGGGTTCGAGCCCCACTAGGGTCACGATCGTACCTCCTCATATGACACCACTACTGTTGTTGTTGTTTTTTTTCTTTCAGAAAGCGGACTCGAGAGTGACTCGATAAGCTTCAAGCTTTCTCCACAATCGAGCTCAAACACATTAGTATTAACTAAACTAAACTAATGCTGGTAAATGACAAAGATTATAAATAAGTTATGCCGAATGGACAAACGTAGAGGTAAAACGTCTCCCGAAAAACAGATTTCAAAATGTACAGACATGTTTTGAAGAAAGAAGTTAAAGTTTAATAGTATGAAGATTGGCTGAAAAAATTTCTGTATAAAAGAAGCATACTTAAAGAAACATACTACCTCTTACAAGTAATAGCTGATAAACAAGTTCATGTATGAGCTGACCAGTAGAAAGACTTGGACAGAATTGTTTAGAACCGACAAACAATAATAAATAAAAAATACCATTGTAACCTAGGCAGAGTAGTACATTAGAACAATTTTTGGTGAAATGGCCATCCGGGAGGTTTGAGTAAATGCATATTCGTGCAAATGTTTATAAACAGCTCTCACAAACAAATTGAATTACATGTTAAAATGTAAAGTTATTCAATCTGGAATGTATAGTGGCTGATTTCTGCCATGTCGCAGGCGGAAATAGAAAGGTCAACAACCGCGTCACAGAAAGCAAAGTAAAGGTATGTATATTGTAGCTCTGAAAACCAAAATATATGTCAAAAGGGTGTGGACTGTTTAAACCTATAGGCAACGTTAAGGGCGAGTACCACTGGACAATGTTTCATACCAAATATCGAATCTATAGACATTATAATTATGGAGAAGAACATTCCTAACAACAGCTTTCCCTCACAAGTGACAAATGCCCCCGAAAGCGGTGTCTCCCAGTCTGTGTCCTCTCCATGTGCTCAATAATTGTGAAAAGTAATTTCAAAATCCTTCCATACATGACAAAGTAACAGTCCGGACACAAATGTATGCATATATACAGGATTCCATTACCTTAAAACTCTAAGTGTGACCTTGACATTTGAGGTAGGGACGTGGGTCTTGCATCGTCTTGATGTGCTACACTTTTGTGCAAAGTTATTTTTTAATCCTTCCATGCATGACAAAGTTACAGTCCGGACATGAATGTGTGCATATACAGAGGATTCCATTACCTACAAACTCTAAGTGTGACCTTGACCTTTGAGATAAGGACGTGGGTTTTGCACGCGACACGACGTCCTAATGTGCTGAGCATTTGTGCCAAGTTATTTTTAAATCCTTTCATGCATGACAAAGTAACAGTCCGGACACGAATGTGTGCATATATAGAGGATTCCATTACATACAAACTCTAAGTGTGACCTTGACCTTTGATATAGGGACGCGGGTCTTTCACGACACACGTCGTCTTGTTTTGCTAAACATTTGTGACAAGTTATTTTAAAATCCTTCCATGCATGACAAAGTTACAGTCCGGACACGAATGTGTGCATATATAGAGGATTCCATTACCTACAAACTCTAAGTGTGACCTTGACCTTTGAGATAGGGACGTGGGTCTTGCATGCGACACGTCGTCTTGATGTGCTGAACATTTGTGGCAAGTTATTTTAAAATCCTTCAATGGGTGACAAAGTTACAGCCCGCACACCAAAAACTGTACTGGAGGACGCACAGACAGACGGACAGACGGACGGTGCGATTTTAATATGCCACCCTTCGGGGGCATAATAATATAACTTTGAAAGACTTTGGTCGTTGAGCCAGTCCAAAAACACCCTTTAGTGATGGCAATTCAGCATTGTCTGCTGCCAGAAATTCACTTGTACCTTGTTCTTCTTGATCACTTCATCTACCTTTTTCTGTAGTTTTATCTGTATTCCAGGGTACTTTGCTAAAGCTTATATCACCCATTTCGACGTTGTAGCCGTTGTTTCATTTCCAGCAACCATCAAATCATGTAAGACAATCCACAGCTTTTCTTTATGGAACATTGGACAAGTTTCTCCGGCTGCAATCCAGTAATCAATTAAACGTCTCCAGGTTTATAATTGTCAGTGTTCACGGCATTTTTCATCAAAGTACTTAATGAGTTCAAGTCTTGTAACTTCAACACGCTTTTCAGAAAGAATATCACCTGGCACATATCGACAATAGGGAAAAACAAAAAATCTACGAAATATCTACAGCTTCGTTAGTCATCGTGGTCAATTTTTCAGTAAAACAAGCTAACTCTTCATTGATTCTTTCCTCCAGTGTAAATCCAGATTTTCTAAAGCAAAGGTCTCGGATGGTATTCAAAATGAAAGTTCTCCACTCTTTCCAGCTTGCACCATTTCGGAAAACGACTCCATCAAATTCCTTTTTTCGAAATTTATATAACGGACGTCTTGAGAAAAGTGTACCACGCTTCACCAGAGCTTCATGTATGACGTCATACGTTTAGAAAAACGTTAAGTTCTGATCCAACATTACAGTACACCTTGGAAACTGTCATTTATAACATTCATACAGACGGTCAGCATCAAAAGAAATCTTACAGTTTCGTGTTCAAAAGTCTAAGAGCATATGTAACTTGTATGCATTTAACTTACAAAACTATTTAGTCAAAACACAGTAGTTTATAACTGACGCAGCGAGTAAAAACTTATAACAATGAATAAGTAAACAAGCCATTTTGTACCCTAGTAACTTATTAAGCAAATTTACAAACATATTTCATTATTGTTTGAAATACAATCACAAGATATATCAAACATTACACCCTGGTTACTGTCACAAATAACAGGATATGCTCCTATACTTTGAAATACAATCACAAGATATATCAAACATTACACCTTGGTTACTGTCACAAATAGCAGGATATGCTCCTATACTTTGAAATACAATCACAAGATATATCAAACATTACACCTTGGTTACTGTCACAAATAACAGGATATGTTCCTATACTTTGAAATACAAACACAAGATATATCAAACATTACACCTTGGTTACTGTCACAAATAACAGGATATGCTCCTATACTTTGAAATACAAACACAAGATATATCAAACATTACACCTTGGTTACTGTCACAAATAACAGGATATGCTCCTATACTTTGAAATACATACACAGAATATAGAATGTATCAAACACGACATTAGTATCTATCATTTATAACAGACATACAGACAGGCGGACTGCCAATTCCAAACAACTCTTACAGTATCGTGTTCAAAAGTACCAGAGCATATGTATCTTATACGCATTATACCTACAGAACTATTTAGTCAAAACACATGCTTATGACTGACGCAGCGAGTAAGAACTAATAACATTGAATAAGTAAACAAACATTTTAGTTACCTATTAAGCATAAAAAGGCAAAATTTACAAAAAAAAATGTTTCATTACTTTAAGATACGTTCCTATTCCCTGAACACGGACACAAGATAAGGAATAAATCACACATTACACCTTGGTAACTGTTATTTATGACAGACATACAGACAGACGGACAGTCAGTATCCAAAAAAAATCTTGCAGTTTCGTGATCAAGAGTCTAATAATATAAAATATTTTCTGTTTGTCTAAATAACGAAGTTTTAAGTATGTATTAGCAGCAACAAACCAGAAAAACAGGTATGATTTACATGTAAAATAACGGACTGCGACATTCCTAAGGCGATCAATAACAGTCCACGCACGAAGACAATGGTGCATGGCAAATCATTGTTCGAACACATCTCAGACGAGTGAGAAATGTTCCAAGCGGAGCCGAGTGGGTGGCTAGGATGTGCATCCTCGTCAGAGTTAAACACAAGCGATGTAAGATCACCTTCGGAAGAAATTCTGTGGATGACTTTCTTCTTGTCTTTCACGAGGGTGTTTCCGTCTATCAAGCGAGCCCGATTTATCTTTCTGTCGTGCCTTGTACTGAAGAGTAGACCTTTCCTTTGTTAGATCCTCATTCAGGAAATTACCTCTGTAGCCTCTATCGATGGACACCTAATTTGCATGCCATTTGAACCACATACATATCTATATCCTCATCACCGTTTTCATGCACGCCTGATATCCGAAGGTTATACCTTCTACTATATTGCTCGGCAGAATCTACCTTTCTCTCAAGAATTTCAATTCTAGATTCTAACTGATGGTTTTCAGATTGCAGTCTGTCTATATCATGTTGAATGCCAGCAGACACACCATCAATAACATGTTGGTGATGACTTCAAATTTGTTTTCGATACAGCGAAGTAGGTGAACTTCGATGTCGTTTTCTTAATGTCGACCTAGAGTTTCAGAATTTGTCGCGGCTACTCTCTTACTTTGGCACTTACAATTACACACTTTTGAACAAATAAAAGGAGGGTGGCATCTCCTAATAAAAATCTCCTATTTAGACACAAAAACAAACATTCACAGCATCAAGGGAGAGATGCTGGGGTCGGTCACAAGCAGATTGGTGAGAACAAGCGACCTTTTAATTCTCTAAACAAACAAAGCGTGTATCGATATCCGTTCAAGAGCTAGAGTATAGTACCCGGCAGTCCCACGTATCTGTATCTTCAAACTGTAGAGTATGCGTTCGGAATAAACGTCGCACATAAAAAATAAATAGGCAGAGATTAGCAGGACACAATGTCTGCAGTAGCATGTATAATAATGATATTGTCATTTTTTTCAGAGCTTTATTTACATTTTTTGTAAGATTTTCTTTGTATAAGTAAGTTAATTAGACACTTGCCTTGCAGGAAAATTCATGTGTATATATACGGTTTTCATAGTTTTTCGGCACAGAATGCGACTCCTCCAATAATAAAATCGAAGTATTGCCTACTGCAAACTGTTATAGTTACAAATGATATTGTGAGTATATTGGGTCATAAGAAACTAAGTTTACTGCAGGCTCAGTTTTAGTTACTGCACAGTTATCGAGCATATCACGAAATCTAAATGTTAAGATCCGGATACTATATCTCTGCATTGTAAGTATGGGTTAGTCAAATTTTATATAGATAAAGTTTACGAGCTTACTAAACTTCCTATTTTGTGACATGGAATGTACCCTTTTAACTTTATTATAATAGATATAAGAAAAAGATTAAATTTTAAACTTTACATATCATGCAGTTACTGTTTTTATGGACGGTTGAATAAATCATATAGTAAGTTGTTGCATAAACTCACGGTACGGATAGCAGAAATGGGATTCTGGAGAAATGCAATTCTTGTCGGACTGATCGCGTATGCGGTGTATATTTACACTGTCCCGACAACTCCTCTCGTCGTAAAGGAAGTAAATGATACATATGACTATATCATCGTTGGTGCGGGAACCGCCGGCGCCGTATTGGCATCTCGATTGTCGGAAGACGACGGGGTAAGCGTTCTTCTTTTAGAAGCCGGCGGCGAAGAGAAAGGAAACCCCTTGTTTCCCGTTCCTCTCGCCGCCGGCAGACTCTGGCAAACAGAGTGGGACTGGAAATACTATACGGTTCCTCAAAAAGCTACAGGACTTGCTGGTATGAAACAGAGAGGTGTTCATTTCTGGCCTCGTGGGAAAGTTCTCGGAGGCTCGAGCATGTTGAACATGATGAATTATGTTCGTGGCAGCAGATACGACTACGACGATTGGTCAGAAAATGGTTGCAGTGGCTGGAGCTATGACGAGATTCTTCCGTATTTCTTAAAATCAGAGGACTTGCATGTTGATGAACTCAAGAAATCAAAATATCATCACGTCGGAGGACCCCTAGGTGTCACGCAGGAATCGTTCGTACCTGTCACAGAAAAATTCGTTGAGGCCGGAAAAGAACTAGGATTTGAGGAAGTAGATTATAATAGCGAGAATCAACTCGGATTTAGTAAATCACAAGTCAACGTTCGTGGAGGGGTCAGAGGGAGCACGGTACGGGAATTTTTGCGACCAGTAATGTCACGTGCAAATTTACACGTTGCTGTTCATGCGCATGTATCGAAAGTGAATCTTGAGAATAGTCGTGCAACGGGAGTTTCTTTTATCAAAAATGGGCTAAAAAGGACAGTGAAAGCAAACAAAGAGGTGATACTGTCCGCGGGATCAATAGGGTCGCCACAGATTTTAATGTTATCCGGTATAGGTCCTCGAATCCACCTTGAAAGTTTAAAAATTCCAATCACAGCGGACTTGCCAGTAGGGGAAAATCTACAGGACCACATGTACGGGTTGTTGCGAACTGATATAAACACAACTGACAGCATTACATCTGAAAAAGCCGAATCAGTGTGGAGTATCGCGCGCTACCTTCTGACACATTCGGGATACCTGACCTCTACTGCTTTAACGGGAACTGCCTTCGTGAAGTCTAAATACTGTAAAACAAAATACCCGGACATTCAGATTCACTTTTATGCTCAACAACCTCCTGCACACGAGAGTAAATATGATTTGAATATTGCTAAACAGCTTCTCAACGACGATTGGAAGGAAGGGTTTATCATTCTACCAATTTTGTTACATCAGAAAAGTCGAGGTACTATAACTTTGAAAAGCTCAGATCCTTTCGATTATCCAATTATCGATCCCAATTACCTCGCCGAGAAAGAGGACATGGATGTTTTTGTTGAGGCAATGAAACTAGGTATGCAGATTATTGAGACTAATGTGTTTAAGAAAATTGGAGCAGATAAAAAATTTATGCAGATTGACACATGTAAAGATCATAAATTCATGTCGTACGAATATTATGAATGTTTGATACGTCACTTTGCCGTAACTGTCTACCATCCAACCTCAACATGTAGAATGGGTCCCAAAAGTGATACAAATTCTGTTGTCGATCCAGAACTGAAAGTGAAAGGTGTAGAGAATTTACGCGTGGTAGACGCTTCGATAATGCCAACCATAGTCTCGGGTAACACAAATGCTCCGGTAATTATGATAGCCGAGAAAGCAGCTGATATGATCAGGGGAACAGACACCGTGGCTCATTTGAGGGAATATATAACAAAATAAGTAGTACATTGTATCTGTAATTTATATCTGCACATATCGACTAGTCCTCCATCGCATATATTTAAAGTGGAGGGGGTGCAACTTCCTTGTTGAAACTTTCTAGTTAGAAATATTATGGGCTTTTTTTGTTATTCATTTGTATCTTGGTTCTTATACAAAAACGTATTAGGACCCAGTTTGTATTTTGTATTGCATCAATTGTAAGTTGCTCTTGCACATCAAATAGATACATGACTGACGATATTTTTGCACGAGTAGCATATACTCTGGTCAATGACTGGGATAGGAGAACATGTACTGAAGACCACTATCATACTTCAACTTCTTGTTTTTCTAGTGTCTCGCGTCATGCGTTAGCCCAAAAGTAAGTTTACTCTTTTAGGCAGTATAGCCCAAAGAAACCTGCTCGGTCCAAGCTAGGAGATACGTGTGCATTCATACCTGCTACAGTTGATACTAAATTATAGAACTACTTAGAAATACTGGCAAGTCAGTTTTCTCAGAAGAGCATACTATTGGGTTCTGCTTATACTTACGTTAATGTTAAATTTATATCCATATCCACTTATGGTCAAGAATGATGCCGAAAATACAATGAATGATTTGAAAAGATTTAAACAGTAAGCAGTAAGCTATGCCGAGTAAATCTTTGAAATATACTGAACAGAGAAAGGCTGGGCTCTAAACAGGTTCTGATTACTGGATAGTCAAAACAAAATTAATGGACATACAACTGTGATACAGATTCCTACATTTGGTTATAACTGTCCATTTTTCAAGTAGTAAAATCACATAGTCTTCTTTAAATTATTATGATCACTTTGAACGATAACATCACTTCAAGGAAAACTCACTTATTTGTCGACATTAAAATGTCAAGTGGGTATATATTTTCCATGTTAGGCAAAACATGTTTGTTTCTTGTTTCTTGTATTGTTATTGTACAGTCCAATATATCGCATCAGAATGAAGAGAACAAGAACTGTCACAAGAGTGACGAATTATACCCCCACAATACAGCTTTGTCACAGAAGTATGGCAACCATAAGAAAGGAATGGCCACAAGGACATAGAGTTGAGTTATTATACAATAACTTGTGTAAATGAGACCTTGACCTTTGACCTACTGACCCCAAAGTCGAACCTAACCTGTATTTCATGATGTTACAGCTGTGTACCGAAAATTATTTAAATCGGTCAAGCCTTTCATGAGTTATCATTCGGAAACTGTTTTACATTACAGTTCAGTCACTGTGACCTTGACCTACTGACCCCAAAGTCGAACTTGACCTGTATTTGATGATGTTACAGCTGTGTACCGAAAATTATCTAAATCGGTCAAGCCTTTCATGAGTTATCATCCGGAAACTGTTTTACAGTTTAGAGTCACTGTGACCTTGACCTTTGACCCCAAAGTCGAACTTGACCTGTATTACATAAAGTTGCATGTGTGTACCAAAAATTATTTAAATCGGTCAAGCCTTTCACGAGTTATCATCCGGAAATTGTTTGACAGTTCAGTCACTGTGACCTTGACCTTTGACCTACTGACCCCAAAGTCGAACTTGACCTGTATTTCATAAAGTTGCACGTGTGTACCAAAAATTATTTAAATTGGTCAAGCCTTTCATGAGTTGTCATCCGGAAACTGTTTTACAGTTCTGAGTCACTGTAACCTTGACCTTTGACCCCAAAGTTGAACTTGACCTGTATTTCATGAAGTTGCACGTGTGTACCAAAAATTATTCAAAAGGGTAAAGTCGTTCATGAGTTATCATCCGGAAACCATGAAAAGCAACAGACCAACCGACAAACTCACTCCTATATACCCCCCCCCCCCCAAACTTTGTTTTGTGGGGGTATAATGAAAGGCTCCTTCTGAAACAACTTGACAAGTTAACTAATTCATGTAGGTCTATGTGGGCAAATTTACCGAACTATAACTCTACAGACAAGAAACACATACCAGTATATGGCTGCATGTATATTAAGTACTCACATACTTACCTGTTTTTCACTAATACATATCAGACTTCATTAATTTATTCACTAACAACAAACTTGTTTGGTTTTATAACTCATTTATTTGCAAATTGATTTAACAAATTATAAAATGAACACATTCTATGGGCTGGGGCCACTGCTATGATACTTGCTAATTTCCACTTGCTAATTGCTACTTTCTACTTGCTTATTGCCACTTGCTAATTGATACTTGCTTATTGCTACTTGCTAATTGCCACTTGCTTATTGCTAATTGCGGGTTGGGACATGTAGGGCTTTTTCGGAAATGTTACTAGAGTAACTCGAGTAAGCTTTGCGCATGCGCTTAATCTCAGATCTATCTAACCCATGTAACTCCCAGTTGCCCACGAGTTGACCAGAATACATTGGGCATTTTGGAATAAGTAACTCGTGTAACTCGAGTCGGACAGAATGTATTCTGGTCAACTTGTTGGCACCTGGGGGTTACATGGGTTGGGTACATCAGAGATTAAGCCCATGCACAAAGCTCGAGTTACTCGAGTAACATTTCCAAAAAAGCCCGTTACTTGCTAATTGCCACTTGCATACTGCTAATTGTGGGTTGGGACATGCTACTTGCTAATTGCAACTTGCTAATTGCCACTTGCTTATTGCTAAATGCAGGTTTGGATATGCCATTTGGTTATTGCGGGTTTTGACATGTCACTTGCTAATTGACACTTGCTTATTGCCACTTGCTAATTGCCACTTGCTTTTGCCACTTTTTAAAATCTGAAAGACTGTTTAGACTTCAGCTGCAAGATTATCTATTTAAATATATTTTCAGTATGAAACTTTTTAATGATTCATAATAAACTTATAGAATTTATAACTATACATATACCATTGTAGAGTCTTGTTTACTTATAATAGTAACTCAGACTCAGTTCGATGTTCACGAAAATGAATCAGATCACGCGCTTTGAAATTGTATAAATTAAAAGCTTTAATGTGATTGAATATAAAAATTGTTTCGTATGCATGTTCCATTTTAAAGGTCCATTTCTGAGACAAAATCGATTTTTCTTTTAACAGGGACATCCAGTTTGAAACTGGCTTCTAAAACTTTACAATAGCCGTGGGGTATTGCTGCTGCAGAAAAACAAGTGACTGTTTTTTGTATATCCTTAGATTGACCTGGATGGTCGTGTTGCCCTTTTTTCACTTTATGGTATGTTGTAAACAGTCAGATATATACGTTGCACATCATTGGAGGTAAAGTTCTTCAACTACTGTATAATTTAATGCTTATCAATGTGCAACCTACATGTATTTACAGCGTCTCTCTATGAGACTTCTGGAAAATTACAAAGATATTTGAAAACTGGAAAACCTACTTTTGTTTTTTAAAATGCAAACTATAATTCATCAGTTCTTTTGTAAAACTCAAATTTTCAACGTAATATGGTCACATTTGACGCTGTATGTCATATTTTTCCTTCTGAGAAGACTCCCGTTACAATTACAGATTCAAAGGAAAGGTGGTATGGTCTTAGTAATGGACCTTTCATCAAAATCTTAATATTTTACTTAAATTTAATAATAATTGCTAATGTTCGTTTTTCCTAGTCATGTTCGGTAGTCATACCGTTAAGCAATTGGCAACTAGCAATTAGCTATAAGCAAAAGGCAAAAAGCAATTGGCAAGTAGCAAGTTGCAAATAGCAATTGGATTGTCCCAACTAATTAGCTATAAGCAAGTGGCAGTTAGCAAGTGGCATGTCCTAACTAGCAATTAGCAACAAGCAAGTGACAAATAACAAGTGGCATGTCCCAACTAGCAATTAGCAAGTCGTAAGTGGCAAGTCGCAAGTGGCAATTGGCATGTCCCAACTAGCAATAAGCAAGTAGCAAGTGGCAAATAGCAGATGGCATGCCCAAACCTGCAATTAGCAATAATCAAGTAGTAATTAGCAAGTGGCATGTCCCAACCCGCATTCCATAACATTCTGATGGTTACCTCAATCTAATCATTTAAGGTACCTACCAATCTTAACTGAAATCTTCTTCTCCAAATTCTGTGCTAGTTAATACATTGTATCCTGTATATTTGAATTATGCTTAGCAGGAATGTAAACATATAAATCGGAGCTAATCCTCTATACTGGATTAGTAACATTTAACTTCCTTACAGGACACATATCAAACATTCTTGATAGCCATCTTAGACTTAAATTCTTGCCCTTACATGTGAGGGTTCATCTCCCCTTTACAAAAACAGCCATAAAATGATAAAAAAAAATTCTTACAAATACCTTTATTATGTTTCTCTCAAACAGCGTACACTGTATGAACAGCAACCACATGTTTGTATATAGTGTTACCCCTAGCTGTCAGTTGATGACTGGTAGGAATGAAACTTCGCTGCCTTTAGTGTCGTATTTCTTTCTGCATTTATGGTTATTATCATTTGATTCAATTGCTTAGAAGATTGAAATACTATGTACCTTTTAAAATGTATAATTTTATATGCTTTCTTCCTACAGTTAATCTTTTGAAGATTTTAGTGACTAAGGTACCAATGAAGTATTCAGATACCTGACAGACTTATGTATTTCATACTTCAATTTGCTTGCAGTTTGATTTGTGCTCCTGTAATTTTATCTATATCAATTCATCCTAACATAATTCTTGTTATTTGACAGTAAACCACAAATCCAAAATCTTCTATATGGTTTCTCGAGTCAAGGTGATGATTAATTTCTTTACTTGCATCTGTTAACATTTCACAAATAAATGTCCATGCCGTTTTTATGGTTTTCATAGATACTGTTGGAGATATGTCAGTCACCTATCCAGATGTAACAATCTGGAGCATACATCAGGAACTCTACGGTTTCTATAACTCTGCAGACATGATACCCTAACGGCACATACCTCTCTTGCTGGGACATTGTAATGTCTCCCAACTATTATTCTAAATCATTTAGGAGGAACACAATTCACTACACAAATTAAACAAGAGGGCCAAGATGGCCCTATATCGCTCACCTTGGTACAAGTCCACTTGCCTGGTGGAAGATCACTAGATAATGTTATATACCAAATAGGTTTTCCTATATACGCCTTTGTAAAACAAGTGACCCCCCCCCGCCGCCCGGGGCAAGGTCAATTTTGACCCTGGGGCATAATTTGAACAAACTTTGAAGAGGTCTACTAGGCAATGCTACATGCCAAATATCTTAGCTCTAGGCCTTGTGGTTTCAGAGAAGAAGATTTTTAAAGTTTTTCCTATATATGCCTATGCAAAAACTAAGGGCCCACCCGCGCGGGGTCAATATTTTGACCCGGGGGTCATAATTTGAACAATCTTGGTAGAGGTCCACTAGACAATGCTACATGCCAAATATCTAAGCTCTAGGCCTTGTGGTTTCAAAGGAGAAGATTTTTAAAGTTTTTCCTATTTGTTGCCATAGCAACCAGAGTTCTGCATGGGAATGGAATTCTTTGAACAATTTTGGTAGAGCTTCATGCAAGGAACATTCCTACATAGTTTTATCAACATTGGCGTAGAGGTTTCAGAAGAGATGTCATTTAAATCAAAATGTTGACGGACGACGGACAATCATCGATCAGAAAAGCTCACCCTGGCATAGCCAGGTGAGCTAAAAGAACCTGACTAGCAAGAGCAAGAACTGACATAACTAAGCAGATACAAAAGTTACAACCATTATAACAATAACAGGTAGCACTAATAGTCATTAACGAAATGCAAACTGACTAAAGGGCATCGCTAAACATTGTCCAGGTGAGATTCTCAGCTGTTTTCATGGTCACAAAAAGATAATTGTCACAAATCTGCTTTCTTTTCTTAAACATATGGTTGCCATCCAGGAAAGATTCTAGCAAGATTTTTCGGGTTTCTTGCTTCCTGAATGAGAAAGTTTACTTGTCCCGACAGACTGAGCTGAACCTTGAAGCTTCTGACGCAACCTCAGTAACACACGCTCTGCTACTTTGTTCACATTTTCTTGTGTTTCAGCTGTATATGTAACTACATGTATAAGAGTCATCATCAGAACAAAAAGTACACATTATTTCAAACATTCATTCATAACGACTATGTTAATTTCATATAAATTAATTTTTTTAACCAATGGTTGCTTTTTACCAAACTTTGAATTTAATGGTCACACTTAGACCTAGTGACCTGGTTCTTGCACATGACACTCCGTCTCATGATGGTGAACATTTGTGCCAAGTTATTTAAGAATCCCTTGATCCAAGGACAAGTTACAGCCTGGATAAACTCGTACCAACGCACACGGACGGACAGACAGACAGACTAGATGAATCCAGTATAGCCCTCTTACATTTTGTGTTTGGGAGTATAATAAGCAGCCATCAAGCTGTTTTGTAGAAGATGTCATTTAAAATAAAACATTAACAGACTCTGTACACCCGAAACCCGATGGTAGGTGATAACAAATGCTCACCCTAAAACTAAAATCTTGTACATTTTTATATATCTTTGTTTTACAACTGTATTGTGTAAATCTCAAACTTAATTTAAAGCCAGTTACAATCGAAACATCACAGTTGACACATGATCACTGGGTTTACTAGTAGCGTGCTTTAGACAGCATCAGAAAATTTAGCCGCAAAGCTACAACAGTTCCCACTTGATGTTTACTGTTGTCAGAAGCTCTATGTCTTGTACCACAATTTCAAAACATAAAATGGCTCAAGGTTTATACGCCTCAAGATTTATAAGTTCCCTGCATACTGTCAGTTAAGAGATACTATAATGCAGAACATGAATGTTTCCCTTCAAATGTTTACTAAAGAATTCCCTGTGATTCCTGTTTCTTCTGAAGTTCGAACTTCAGTTTCCCATACTGCAGCAAAGTAGGTCACATCTTCATATCTGTATGCAGATATAAATGATACTGGTCGATTACATTTCAGACTTTCTCCTACTTCAAACAAGAAACCATATTTGGTAACGTCATGTCTCTGGAACACGTTTGTGTGTTCAATGTCGTAATACCATACTGCACTGATTTTAGGCATGTCCTGGGATGTGTAGAATTGTAA
Organism: Saxidomus purpurata; assembly: GCA_022818135.1. Taxonomy (NCBI): domain Eukaryota; kingdom Metazoa; phylum Mollusca; class Bivalvia; order Venerida; family Veneridae; genus Saxidomus; species Saxidomus purpurata. The sequence goes on along the minus strand of JAFMSR010000003.1, from coordinate 46,727,435 downwards.
GTAATTGAGAAATCGTTTGTTTTCTATGCACTTTGCTAGCTTTTTGACAAAGTTTTCCATTGATACATCTAACCACACCTCTGATGGTAAAAACAACTCTGATACCTGCACAACAGAAAAAAAATACTGAATCACTTAATTCATTAACAGGTCAAGACACAGATTATTCTACATTGCCTTTCTTCTCCTTTCAAGATTGATTCAATCTGGAGTGAGTCTCGAAACTGTAGCAACTTGTTAAGCAATCGAGAGTAAATAAAATAATATATGGTAAATATGGTCAACATATTTCAGAGTGATATTTAATTAATTTTGAGCACAAATTGCTTAAGTTGTTACAAACTGAAGTTGAACCAAAATTATTTTCAGACAAGACAATCAACATGATCAAGTGGCTTTTGAACCAATTATAACTAAAAAGACTTTGTCAATGTATTTGGCACAAAGTAAGTTATATGTACACTGACCCAACATGAAAACTCCAGGTTTATAATGAGATTTACTATATACAAGAAAGAAACAGTAATATCTCGCAATGCTGGACGTGGAATTAAATCATTTGTAAGAATGTTTAACTTTATCAGTTGGAAAGAGTTTATTCAATGACTTTTAAAAATCATCACAGGAGCTTTCAACTCTTTTGCTTTGTATTTTCATAAAAACATTGTTTGGACATTTATTTAATATTTACCTTATTATAAACAGCTGAAATTATCACAGTATCTCCATCATCCAAGATGGACTGACACTGTAACCTGTATTGTCTTGATTCGTACACATCCTTAAACTTCATATGTTCCTCTTTGCTGTTTACAACATAAATTTTCTGTTGAAAAGCTTTACTCCGACATTCCCGAAACACAAACAAATGATACACTGTATCAGTTAGGCAGTATGATTCAAGTGCAGTTGCTTCCCAATTTTCTTTCATTTTCTTCCAACAATTATCAAAATCAGAGAGTTCAATGTCAATAATGATTGACCACTCTCCTTGATTGAACACCTGTTTTCGCCAAACGATATTAAATTTTACATCATCTGACTGTGAGATAGCATTTATCCATGAGATACCATACCCTCTCGTCTTCATATCAATCACGTCAGAAATCAATCTTTTGTGGGGAATGAGAATTGAAACACACTCTAATTCATCTGCTGACATTACAAAATTTTCCTCAAGTCCACATTTAAAATGAACCCCACTCCACATCGGGAATCCTTGCACTGAAGACAATGCATATTTCATAAGACCATCTAAGTCCATGTCCTTGGCCCACGAGTTAAGCAGAAATGCCCAGGTCAGACCACTTTTGTCATGGTGAACAGTGGTAGATGTACCCTCCATTGCGCCTGTATGCCCAAAACTTAAGCCATTGTCTTCTACATCCAAACCAAGACCATACCAGTCTGGTCCTTCAGCGTAACTGAAAAAAGTATTTACATACTAGTAAGTTAAACAAGATTTACATGATAGCCATATATATAGTGAACATCTGTATTCTACTGCAGCTCCCAGAAACATTCAACCCAACAAGGAAACATACTTATACTACTTCTATACTTCTTATTATAAGGTTCGAATCCCAGCAGTCCGTTCTGATATGGCCGGTTGGTGAGCCACCAGCTAGTTAAATAATGGTTACTGTATGCCTACCTGCCTGGTGCCTGGCATTTAAAAGGGTAGGATGTACTCAGAAAGAAGGTGTCTAATAAGTCAGATATGGCTGGAATTTTAAATAGGGGTGACACTACAATCAACAAACACTTTACCTTTATATTTTGTGTCCAGACACTTGAGAATATAAGTCAGTATTGATTACTGACATTTTCTTTCCTCTTTATATTACATGTTATTAAAATTGCATCGCCTTAAGCTATCTCATGCTACACCTATTTTCATGGATTTCTTGGGTGAGCCAATCAGCAAATTTCCCACTATGCACTCGTGATTTAATTACAAAGCATCTGAACTCCTGGCTGTAGTAGGGTTTATCAATGATAACATACACGGACAAACTTATTATTTCTTAATTGACCACACCTTAGAAGTTAAAATGGTGCAGTTAAAAGCGAAAGATGGATCATTTAAGACATATAGCAGGCCAACATTTACACAAAAGGAACATTTACCTTGGAGCCTTTAACATTTCTTGTACATCACTTTCTGACAAGATTGATTTTGGGTCAATTATGGCCAAACTGTCAAGTATTGTGACAAGATTCTGTGTACAGGTCACCCATCCACCAAAGGCTCCCGTGTTTTCCATTGGAAAAGATCCATATTGGGGAGCTACAAAACTGTTTTCATCCAACACAGACATTTCTACACGAGGATCTTTGTTGTTATAGTACTTAACCTGCAAAAAATCAGACCTGCATGATAAACATAGTACATTTGTACCTCCTCATATGACACCAGTACTGGTTTTTCCAGGAAGCGGACTCGAGAGTGACTTGATAAATAAAGCTTCACAATCAAGCTAAAATAAATTAGTATAAGCTAAACTAAACATAGTATATTAATATGACTCTTATAAAAAGTCTGAATCATGTGGATAAACTGTTACCTATAGAGTGTTCAAACAGTAAATAACTGATCTGATGGGGTGAGCTGGTTATTATCGTCATTACAACAAGTTTGGAGATTATTCAAGAATTCTGATCTAACTAACGAGATGGTACAAACTGAGGCTTCTACAGCTATAATTATAGGGTTTTAAATTATTTTACAGGGTTAAGTTGTTCAACCCTTCTAATAATCTTCACACAGCTTAGATTAAAGTTTCACAATATTTGGCAGGAAAGGTGACCTTTTAAGTGCATATGATATTTTTCTGCAATGAGAACTTGCAACCTAAATTAAAATCACATGGGACCAAGCTTCACATTTGACTCAGTCTTCATCAAATACAAACATTCTGACATATTCCATGACCAGCACATAAAATAATGCGTCTTCAGGTGTTCAAAAACTTTATCTATCATTTGACTTGATGACCTAGTTTACACATAATTTTTTAATCTTCGATGTTGTGCATGACATACCCTTTTGTTATGGCCAAAGTCTGTGTGAAGCTAACTGAAAATTGGTCCATGCACACCGAATTACAGCCTGGAATTGAATTGCAGATAGACGTACAGACACACAGATGGGCAGAAATAAGCAAAGCTATAGTCCCCTACACTCTTTGACCAGTTGGGGACTAATAAAGTGAGCCCATATATATGTACTTCCCTGATAACACTAAGGCAATTCAAACACATGTTTAATTGATAATCTGAATTTTCAAAGATTGTAAAAACACTAACTTCTTCAAAATGTACTCCCTCTTGTTTTGTCTTTCCAATATTGATATCTTCTATACCCAGATTTCTGAGAAATGTCTTGACAATATGTTCATATGGCACACCAGTTACTTCCTCAATCACCAAACCAAGGACAAGATAACCAAAATTGGAATAACCATGGCGGGAACCTACAATATTAAGCTAAAATGATAAACAAAATCTTTTTAGAACATGTATGCCCCCTGACAGGAGCCAATAAGTTATTTTGCAATAAAGTTTACCGTAACTTGACTTCAGCATTTTCTAATTAAAGATAAGTTTTTTGTGTTAAAGGTCACCATCACCTTGACTTCTGACCTCAAAATCAAAAGGGGTCATCTACTGGTCTGCACCACTAGTCACTAACCTAAAACATTTCTAGTTATAAATGGGACACATTTGGGACACGTTTTCTAGATCTCTGTGACCCTGACCTTTGACCTCAATCAAAAATGGTCATTTACTGGTCATGGCCAACATCCCTACAAAGTTTAAGGTCACTAGGCCAAAGCGTTTTAAAAGCTTGATCAGAATTCTTTTTGTGTGTGTAAAAGATCAATTTGACCTTTGACCTGCTGACCTCAATATTGACATAGGGGTCATCTACTTGTTGAGGTCACGAGGCCAAATCATTCTCTAGATACTGATCAGACAAGTTTTTCAGCATGAAGGTCAATGTGACCCGAGTCTTATAAGTGACAAATTGTCTCATTGTGGTAAACAATGGTCCCACAATGGTCCCAAATCAATTCAAAATCATTCAATGCATGATGATGCTACATCCCGCAAGAGGTCTCACATGTCTATTTTTACCTTTAATCTTTAAGTATGATCTGTATGATGTGTTAAACAAATGTGCCAAGTAAATCCTCCTATGCGTAAGGTAGTTACAACCCAGACAGAGTCTCATGTGTCCATTTTTTAGCTAAAATCTTTAAAGTGTGACCTTGACATTAGAGCTGCACGAGTCTTGTGTATGACATGCCATCCGATTGTGGCAAACAATTCAGGAAGCAAATAAAAGTTACTTGTAGCCGTAGCTGCTTATTTAAATGAGCTGAAGTATGCATAATTTTTCAAGCTATGAATAAAATACCTGGTTTAAAAGAGAGATCATGCGAGAGTACATATTGTACCAAAGTTTCATTTTTCCAGACATCAATGTTGTACTTGTGCTTATCCTTCATATACCAGAACACATGATCTCCAACCCGGTCCCGGTCCCAGCCTGCAGAATGCTGTAACAGATCTTGTACTGTTACACGTTCAACCTGCCTCATCCTGAATGGGAATAAAGGTTTGATCCTCTCTAATATACCTACAGAAAAAAATCATCATATATATTACATAGTTAATACTAACATTCACATACATATATATTATATATCCACGAGGTACTTGTCTTGGCTGAAAAAAGACAGCGAGTTCATCACATCCTGTAAATTGTTTTATTATTTTGCTAGAAACTTTTCTCTTACAGAATGGTAAATATCAGCTGCTTTCAGCTCTATAAATTATCAGACGTTTACAACTCCAGAAAAAATATTGTGCCAGGTGAGCTTAGAGAAAGAATAAACTGAAATAAGCATATCTTACCTCCTTTACCAAAGATTTTGCTATTACGAGACAGCAAACCATCTTCACACAATCGTAAAACTGCTATTGCTGTCAGAACTTTACTGATGCTTGCAATTCGGAAATGTGATGATGATGATATAGGTTCTCCACAACAATTTATACCATACCCTACAACACAAAAGAGTTTCAGTTTAGGCGTAAAAAAAATATGTTTGTTTCAGGTTTCCCGACCTACCCTATTTTTTTGCCCCAACCCTAGAACATTTTTTGCGTGTTAATATTTTTAAGCATAAATTCATTAAAATCTATACTGAATTTGGTTTGTTTGAGAATAAAAAAATAAAAAAATAAAAATTTCCCTACCTACCTACCCTATTTTTGGGGGGCATGAAACCTGCAAGAAACATTTTTTTTAGGCCTTACCTAACATTACACATTTAATCAAACTGGTTACACTCCTTCATTTCTATCCTCCTAAATTTTTGCAAATGCAAGCACTCATCTCAATAATTTTAGACAGTACTGTATACTGAATATCAGGATGAAACCGAGGAAAACTGACACATGTAACATGGTCTGACATATTTATCAAGTTCAAAGTACAGTTCTGCCATCCTTCTGGAAGCTTTATTTAGAAGGAATAGAGATCAAACTATATTGATATAAGATTTACATGCTGCAAAATAGTATTTTGAGTATTGAAGAATTTACCTTGTTTGTAGACTGTTTTCTAATTGAGACTGTAATACTGTTTATCAATGTATCATTGTTTGTAGATTGGTTTCCAATGGAGACTGAAGAATAGATTAGTTTCCAATGGAGACTGAAGAACTGTTTGTCAATGTACCTTGTAACATTGTTTGTAGATTGGTTTCCAATGGAGACTGAAGAACTGTTTGTCAATTTACCTTGTAACATTGTTTGTAGATTGGTTTCCAATGGAAACGAAGACGTGTCAAGACCTTGACATTTTTGTAGATTGGTTTCAATGGAGACTGAGGAACTGTTGTCAATGACCTGTATCATTGTTTGTAGATTAGTTTCAAGGAGACTGAAGAACGTTTGTCAAGCACCTTGTAACATTGCTGTAGATTGGTTTCCAAGGAGACGAAGAACTATTTGTCAATGCACCTTGTAACATTGTTTGCAGATTGGTTTTCAATGGAGACAGAAGAACTGTTTGTCAATTTACCTTGTAACATTGTTTGTAGATTGGTTTCCAATTGAGACTGAAGAACTATTTGTCAATGTACCTTGTAACATTGTTTGTTTATTTGTTTCCAGTGGAGACTGAAGAAGCGGAGGGGGAAGAACGGGGTTTGTCAATTTACCTTGTAACATTGTTTGTAGATTGGTTTCCAATGGAGACTGAAGAACATTTGTCAATTTACCTTGTAACATTGTTTGTAGATTGGTTTCCAATGGAGACTGAAGAACTGTTTGTCAATTTACCTTGTAACATTGTTTGTAGATTGGTTTCCAATGGAGACTGAAGAACTGTTTGTCAATTTACCTTGTAACATTGTTTGTAGATTGATTTCCAATGGAGACTGAAAAACTATTTGTCAATTTACCTTGTTTGTAGATGGGTTTCCAATGGAGACTGAAGCACTGTTTGTCAATTAACCTTGTTGTAGACTGGTTTCCAATGGAGACTGAAGAACTGTTTGTCAATTTACCTTGTTTGTAGATGGGTTTCCAATGGAGACTGAAAAAACTATTTGTCAATTTACCTTGTTTGTAGATGGGTTTCCAATGGAGATTGAAGCACTGTTTGTCAATTTACCTTGTTGTAGATTGGTTTCCAATGGAGACTGAAGAACTGTTTGTCAAGTTACCTTGTTGAAGATGTGTTTCCAATGGAGACTGAAGCACTGTTTGTCAATTTACCTTGTTGTAGATGGGTTTCCAATGGAGACTGAAGAACTGTTTGTCAATTTACCTTGTTGTAGATTGGTTTCTAATGGAGACTGAAGCACTGTTTGTCAAGTTACCTTGTTGTAGATGGGTTTCCAATGGAGACTGAAGCACTGTTTGTCAATTTACCTTGTTGTAGATGGGTTTCCAATGGAGACTGAAGAACTGTTTGTCAATTTACCTTGTTTGTAGATGGGTTTCCCATGGAGACTTATGAACAGGGAAGCTCCAGGTACACCTTGTTCTCTAAGAAAGTCACAGATTATCTCATCTAACTTTCTCATGTAATCTGGAGTGGGTTCATTTGCCTTTATACAACCTGCAACAATATCCAAGTTTCTTCAACACTTCAACAATGTTCTAATAACCTTAGAATTGTCATTAATGAAAAAGAACTAAACTCACTCAAATTAAAGTTTCTGCTAGTAAATGACTCAGAAATCGCAGTTTTTTATTTATATACAAATACCGCGGTACAGGGTGAAACCATACTGATAAGTATTGCAAGTCTTGTAATTGACATAATCAACAAAGCACACGTGTAGATAATTTCTGGAGGTGTGTGGAGGGATAAGACACAGTGGATATGCCTGGAGGCGCTTGAGACAGAGATAAATGCGGTGGTCAGATTAGCGGACAATAAAACAGTTTAAATCGCTTCTTAGTGATAGGATACTGTGGAAACGCTGGATGGTCCTTTTACTGGTATAAATGACCAATATGATATATAATAAAGATAGTTGGTTCATTAGAATAATGGTCGTGATAGGGACGTAGTCGCATTTTCGGTGTGGTCTTAATGCGGAAGTCTACTGTACATTATGTAATCAAAAAATGTCCATGATTACTAATTACATCTGATTACTTCAAAATTTTGTAATGGATTACAGCTGATTACGATTACTGATTATGATTACCCCATGTTTGGCATATATTGTAGACCTACCTGACAAAATGCTGTATGAATGGTCCCAATTACAACTTGTAGGGTGGGTTAGTACATAACTCATGGCATAATCACATTTCTCATCACATATACCTGAAATATATATACATAAAAGATAAACATATTCATTTACACAACCCAATTAGAATGTAACATGAACTTAAGGGACAAGGGAGCCATGAGGCCCTGTATTGCTCACCTGTCTACCACTGCTAGTGAAGACAATGTCAGTTAGGGCTGGGGCAAGTATTCAAGTTCTCCGTGAGCTCTACTTCAAAATTGACCATATTTCTGAATATTGTTTACCTGGTGTAAATAAAACAGAGACGTTTAACAAGGACATTGTTGGAAACAATGGACATAACGTAGTTTTCAGAAACATGTGACCCAGTTTCAAGCTTAGCCTAGTTTCAGGGTGTTGTAGTAGATCATAAAGATGAACATTCTGACCAATTTTAATGATGATTAGGGGTCATATTCTATGTGGTCTCTAGATTTTTCACAATGCATTCTGTGATTTGACCGGGTGACCTGCATGTAGTTTTTGACCCAGTTTTTAACTTTACCAAGATTTCATGCCAACATACGTTTTGACTTACCGGTAGCTTCTTGAAGATTTGGCAAAAAATGTAGCCTCTAGAGTGTTCACAATGTAAAGTGTGGACAGAGAGATAGACATGGACAGACGGACGGACTAAGGGTGATTACAATAGCCACTAAAGGGTAATCTACATCTATTAGTCTTGTGCAATGGCTTATGGACTTGTCTTTCTTGCCATTATCACTATATTAAATTTGAAGTATATCCCTAACATACCGGAAGTTCTTTAATGTTGCTCCAGACAAAAGCTCAATCACTTAGAACTGTTGCATATAAATGCCCATGAATTTCCAAGTAAACATTAATATGTTAATACTAAACTATTTGCTTAGGTTTAAAGACATCCACTTGTCATAGATACTGTATGTGGATATTCTAGTGTGTGAGCTATCTAACCACTGACTTGTTTAAAGCAAACACTTCCATCTTTGCAACCAGTCATGATCAGTTTGAACATCATTCTGTGCTTGATCTTGATCAAGATCTACAATGTTTGCTTTTCAGTCAGCAAGTTTTCAGCAGGCATCCCTTATAAACAATTAACTGTATTGCCCAAGGTACGAGCTTGTATTGCATGGGTATCTGCTGTCAGTTATCTTTACATCAGCAATAATTTCATGATTTACAAATTAACATTATTAATTACTCTCGTCATTCTCAAGGGCTTCTCTGTCCTGCTGCCTCTTAGACCCATTTAGTTCTTTAGCCTTCTGCAACTGAGCTTTGGCCAATGCTTTATGGTATTTCCTGCGCTCCGCTATATTTGACCGTCTCCTTTTCCCCATGATGCCGTTATCTGAAGAGACAAAAAATTTTCCATTAGAATTATTATTTCTACAATTTGATCAAAGCTTAATTTTTGCTAAATGTATCATTTTTTATCGTTTGAAAGACACATCAAGTGACCCCTAGGCATGGTCAATTTTGACCCAGGGTCATAATTTGAACAATCTTGGTAGAGATCCACTAAGCAATGCCACATGTACATATTAAATATCTAAATTCTAGGCCTTCTGGTTTCAGAGAGGAAGATTTTTTAGTTTTTCCTATTAGTTTTTACATAGCAACTAGGGCTCTGCATGGAATGAAACTCTTTGAACAACTTTAATAGAGTTTCATGCAACGAACATCCCTGCAAAGTTCCATCAACATTGCCTCTAGAGTAGATCTTGTTTGAAAGAAATGGTGGACGGACAACAGACGGTGAGTGGTCCTAATAGCTCTACCTGGCACTATTTGAGCTAATTATCAATTATGGAAAATTCTGACGATATGCACAACTACCATTAAAACATTTCTACTAAGTTTCAGTAAAACTCATCAAGGCATGTAGGAGGAATTGCGTGGACAAACTATTGTTACAGACAGACTTACAGCACCAAATCAGTATGTCTCAAAATGAGCCAATAATAAATACATATTATATAATGCATCATAAGAATGCGCAAGCGCTCCGGTCCATTAGATTGACTCTGGCCCAGAAGTATATCGTGTAATCATTCTCTTGGTATATTTACATACTTTGAGAAGCCAGCACACACTGGACAGGTTTAGTAACTCAATGAACAAGGGCTATGACGTTGATAACATTTTGTAATTGGTTAGTAATATATAATGTATCATTATATACAACATCATTATGAAAATGACTGCAAAAAATGCCAGTTGCACAACAAATTTATTCATGTTCCCCCAACAACCCATTCTAAAATGGTCTAAAACAAGTGATCTCATGCTGCTCATCTAAAAATAGACTGCCATTTGTGATTTAGATTGTCCCCCTGCAAATATTTGAAGAAATTTGCGCTGAAGTTGGCTGCTTTATAACAAGAGGGACATGATGGCCCTATATCGTTCACCTGACTACCATTTGCTATAATAAAAGGGGTCATGATTCTAACATAATTTGTAGAGGTCCACTACACATTAAGCTAAGTAACATTTCAAATATCTATTATCTGCCTGTTGGCCTTGTAGTTTTTTTTAAGTTTTCCCTATGTAAGCCTATGTGAAATCAAGTGACTTCCCCCCTCCCGGGAAGGGGTAATTTTAACTAAGGGGCCATGATTTGAACAATCTTGGTAAAGATCCACTAGACAATGCTACATGCCAAATATCTAAGCTCTAGGCCTTGTGGTTTCAGAGAAGAAGATTTTTAAAGTTTTTCCTATTAGATGTAAAACCAAGTGACCCCCCAGGCAGGGTCAATTTTGACCCAGGGCTCATTGAACAATCTTGGTAGAGGTCCACTACACAATGCCACATGCTAAATATCTAAGCTCTAGGCCGTGTGGTTTCAGAGAAGAAGATTATTTTTAAGTTTTTCCTATTTGTTGCCATAGCAACCAGAGTTCTGCATTGAATGGAATTCTTTGAACAACTTTGATATAACTTTATGCAAGGAACATACCTGCAAAGTTTCATCAACATTGGCCCAATGGTTTCAAAGGAGATGTCATTTGAAGGAAATGGTGGACGGATGTATCCCAGACGGAGAGTGATCCTAATAGCTCACTCTGGCACTTTGTGCCAGGTGATCTAAAAAAGCATCCAACTGGTTATGCCGCATGGGTAGCATGTATGAACATATCAAGAAAGCCATGATATACCTCTAAAAGTTCACATGAGAACAAAAACATGTTTCAAATTCTAACCGTTTTTGGAGCTTGCAAGCAGATTTTGTCCTATTTGATCAATGTTGATGACACTAGATCCTATGAGAAAAGATGGTGCTGACATAATAATTCATTCTTATATGAAATAAAGGTTAAAGCTGAAGATTAAATCTGGGGGTTTGGTCTCTTGGCCGAAGTCGTTCAGCAAAAAGATAAAGTTTCCATTTAATCAACTAATTTTTATTGATCATTTCTAGCACATAAGTATTAATAACTTTATATCAAATTGAAATATATGGAAAAGTCCATTATTCCCTTAATGACACTAGACTATCATGACAGAACATTGCAAAGCTTTTCCTTAGCCTAGCAGTTTTATTCTAATATCACCATACATTCATGACATTTGCACTCACAAAAACTATTCCACATACTTCCTAAAGGTTTCACAGTTACCCATGAAAACACTGTTGGCACTACTGCTTTCTTGAGACGCCTTCTCACCTGTCCATCTACAGCAAACTCATAACATGTTTCTTCAAAATGTGCTGAACAGATTCTAGTGTGAGGATTCAATCTAAAGTTGTCTATGTCCCTATGTATATTCACAAGCCACTGCTGTCTCAGCTTTTCATCTTTTGGAAATGAGTGGAAGGACAGATTCTTACAATTGCTTGATCTAGAGTCATTAGAGCACTGTGGAACACAACAATGATGTGGCATCTGAAAATGTAAAACAAGGCTTGCATAAAGATATAAGTTGAAAATAATAATTATGCTGAAAACCTCTTTAGTTAAAACATGGTCATTTTATATGAACAGTGTTTTTTTTCAGTCTGAGGGGAAAGGTGGCGGGGCCCGTCAGGAGGGGAATTTTTAGTCATTTGCCAGAAAAGGGAATTTAGAAAAGTATAAAATATACGTTAAAAATGTAATTAAGAACAAAACTATCAAGCTGTTAAGACATTTTTTTTGCCAAATATAAAGAGAAGAATAGGAATTAACATAACAAAATTATATAAAAAACTGGGTCAGGAACATAACTAGCAGCATTGGGTTAAAACACAGTGAGTAATAAGTAATACTGCTTTTTCAAGTGAAAACATTGTATTAGTATCTTTTAAATCTTTGGAACACCGTTTTCATTGAAAAAAACAAAATCGGGGTCGCGAAAATAGGGACAAACGAAAAATCGGCGTTTTCGGCCGACTATTTCACATGTAAGGTATCAAATTATGAAGAAAGATTCTCAAGCGTTTAAATTTAGAAAACTTATGTTTTTATAACAAGTTTGGCCATCTCTGATAAAATAAATCAAAGATTTTTTCAACATTGTGAAATTTTTGTCAAAAATGGGGAAAAATATATATTAATTTTGGAGGGGAATGGGGCCCAATTTCGGCCCCAAAAAAAACACTGATGAAGAAACAAAAACATTGGCATAGTACAAACAAAATTTGTCGTAATTAGCAATTAGTGAAGGAAATGTGTACACATATATATCTTTCATATATGCACCCTAATACTGTACCTTTATCACAGGGTTTCCGCTGCAATTCTCTAATTTCTTTTTTTGTGAAAAAAAATGTGGTGCAAAAATTCTTCCCTTGCGCACATCTTTCAGAGTTTCTAATGATCATGCAGTAATTAAATTGCGAGTGCACATCATGAGTGATTTAAGTTTTCGCATTGAATGACTGACTGTTTTTTATTCTGATGATAAAATATTGGCACATATTTATTATTTCGATTCTAACAAGTCAATTTCCATGAAAACTATTCCGCACTTTATATTTAACTTGTAGCAGTACGTCATTGTAACTTTAAAACATGAAATGGGACTGGAAATCGAACCACGCTTAAAGGGACGTCACTGGCACTCTAAGTAGTTGTGTTAGATAACATGGCATATGTAACTCCTTTTCTTTTTTCAGTCTACCATGAACTTCAGTGGTATATGAAGAAAAAAATTGTGGGAAAATAAGACGATATTTTGTTAGCTTGGTTCTTAAACAGTTAAATGAATATAAAAAAAACAAGAGGGCCAAGATGGCCCTATATCGCTCACCTTGGTACAAGTCCACTTGCCTGGTGGAAGATCACTAGACAATGTTATATACCAAATAGGTTTACCCATACACATCTTTGTAAAACAAATGACCCCCCCCCCGCCCCCCGGGAAAGGCAAATTCTGACCCCAGGGGCATAATTTGATCTAACTTTGAGAGGTAAAACTAAGTGACCCCCTTTGTGGAGTCAACTTTGATCCGCGAGTCATAATTTGAACAATCTTGGTAGAGTTCCACTAGCTAATGCTACATGCCAAATATCTAAGCTCTAGGCCTTGTGGTTTCAGAGAAGATTTTAAAAGTTTTTCCTATATAAACCTATGCAAAATTAAGTGGCCACCCGTGCAGGGTCAATTCTGACCCGGGGTCATAATTTGAGCAATCTTGGTGGAGGTCTACTAAATAATGCTACATACCAATTATCTAAGCTGAGTAGGCCGTGTGGTTTCAGAGAAGATTTTTACAGTTTTTCCTATATTAGCCTATGTAAAACTAAGTGACCCCCTGTGCGGGGTCAATTTTGATCTGGGGGTCATAATTTGAACAATCTTGGTTGAGGTCCACTTGCCAATGCTACATGCCAAATATCTACGCTCTAGGCCTTGTGGTTTCAGAGTTTTTCCTATTTGTTGCCTTAGCAACCCGAGTTCTGCATGGAATGGAATTCTTTGAACAATTTTCGTAGAGCATCATGCAAGGAACATCCCTGCATAGTTTCATCAACATTGGCATAGTGGTTTCAGTGGACATGACATTTGAATCAAAATGTTGACGGACAACAGACAATTATCAATCAGAAAAGCTCACCCTGGCGAAGCTAATAAACAACTGCACAACCAGTTACCAGAGGACTACAAAAAACACTTCCTTAGCCTAATTAATTAGTTGATTCAGTGTGACCCCTTTCAATAAGTGCAGGGGTTCCACTAGCCCTTAAAAGTCAAGAGTCACTAACACTTGGGCATGAAATTTGGAGGGTCATTTTTGAAATTATCAGGTTGCAAGGTCTATAAGTCATATAATGTGACAGGGCAGGGCTCGACTTAGGACTGAAAACTTAATTGGACCTTTGCCGAATGAAGTAATTTTTACTGCAAACTTCTGTTCATAAAAGAGATAAAACCGCAGGTGTCACAAGATCAAAGAAGGTTGCCGACGCTTGTTGGCGCTAGTCAGGTTGTTTTATTATATTAGTTTGGATTAAATTATGAGTAAGCTTTATTTTTGTTGATACACTATATTGAAAACGCTACACAAATGAGCGTCGGTCGGCCTATGATTTTCAAATTAAAATGTAAAAAAAGACAAAAAATAACGCGCGTTTACAAATATCTACCGAAAAGAATTTAAATTTAATATCACATAATCCCGTTCATGAATCTACCTGAAAAATTACAGCAAGTATGTACATTTTATTTACCCTCGCGAAGTGCTGCAACATTTCTCCGTACTCGAAGCCACTCCAAGTTCTAGGTCACGCTATTTGGCGCGATCGGAGGTGTATAAACCACAATAATTGACAAATCAGAAAACATGTTAATTTGTTCTATAAACTCATTTTTGATGTGGACCGACGGACCAGCTTACTGGACGGTCAAATGGTCCATGGCTTTTGTACCGGGCCAACAACTGCTAAAACGAACCCTACAGGGTTCCCTCTGGATCAATTTTAGGTTCCGCCAATCAGAAAAAGTTTGCGCAAATGACTCAAAAGTTGGAGTAACTAGTCTTCAAAGCCTTTGTACAGAACACCCTGGAGGAGTGAGGAGACATGCCACTTTGAGTTAAGATTTTATAGCAGACACTTAAAGACACAGACCTTATTGATACAAAATTTATTTCTAACATTTCGATAAATTTTGAAGCGTCAAAATCATATTTTCAGGAGCCACGGTTTGACTTTTGAGGTTTCATGCACGGGTCATATTCCAGGCTTGCATACTATATTTTTTTCTGTTTGTGTTCTGCATTTCCAGGCTAAAAAAATGAAAAATAACAGTTTGCATTCCCCATTTTTAACATATTTTCATGACCTGGTATGTTTGTGAATTGATTTTTGTATCCTTATATTTCTTCGATTATCGAGATCTAAACAGTTTTTAATGAAACAAAATATGTCCAAAAGTATGTACAAGGGCTTTAAATAATTGTTATTACCCAGCAAACACGCGACGTCGGTACAACGTTGGATCAACGTTGGATTTTGGTCGCGACGTCGGCGACCTCAATCCGACGTCGGTACAACGTCAGAACCCCGACATCTATATAACGCCGGTTTCCGACGTTGGAACGACCGGATTGAGGTCGTAATTTTAAAAGCTTGTAGTCCTCGGAAACTATTTTATTAAATCGCGTGATCAAATTGATAACTGCAACTGCGTTGAAGTTTTTGTGATGTTTTATTATCAAATCCTAGAAACTACTCCCCTTTGTCAGATAGGTGGCGCTGCAATATGCGGGAAATATATTTGTAGGTGGCGCATTTCAACGGATGTAAACATTTTACTTTTAAATCTATAGCGTTGGCGGAAAGTGAAAGACAGCAAACCGGCGAAGGAGTTTCGATCCAAGTTGAACATAGAAGCTATACAGCAGTTTGAAAAGGTAAGATGAAAATGGATTTGATTTCTTTATAGTTTATCTACATTAGTACAAACGATACCTGTTTGCTTGACCATGCAGTGTTGACGTAACGATCGATTAAACAGAGTTGTCCATACCCATCCACTACATAATCGCAATGGGGGTATAAGCATTAATATTAGTTTAGATAATGCTTTTTCATATTTTTTATTAATTATTTCTATCTTTTTGATAAGTATGATATGTAAACGTTTTTGCTAAGTACGTAGCATAAATTCCAACTTAATCTACACGGGCATATAAAATGTCCTGCATAGCACATGACATAATCATTAGTGTAGTGGGGATTCTCGGTCGCACATCTGGGTTAATGGTATAATAAATGCTATTCGGGAAACGTGATTACTCAGCTTTCATCTTTGATCTTTAAGTATTTTAACTTTTAAAAAGTACATAATCAAATGTAAATAAATGCTTGTTATGCTTAACCATATCATTCTGTACTGATGTACTATGATGATTCTAATAAGTGATCATATATCTTGTTTAAATTCTATTGAACTCTATTTACATTTTATTATATTTTCAGATTATTGTCCAATGAACATATGGCAAAGTTCTACTTGAAGAGCATTACACAGAAGCTCACCTTCGCATCAATCTCTGCATATGGACATGAATCGGTAAATATACATTTTGATACATTGATTATGATGGTGCACACAATTTCTGTCGCAAGTAACTGAAACATTTCATACATTGAAAAGCAGTTGCTAGTGAGTACTCATAAATAACTAATCAAACAATTGTTGTATTAACAATTACTTTCCTTTTGGGTATAACTTTCAGCCAATAGATTCACTCGATTCAGTGACAAATAACAACTTGAGAGGAAATGATGTTCAAGTATTCAGATTTTTTGATTTTTTTATTATGTTTGCTTTTATGGTTAACATGTGTTATCAGATATGTTTCTAGTCACCTTTGATTTTTATTTTAGCCAGTGCAATGAAGACAAAAGTAAAGGAAAGGCTGACAACACATGACATAACGTTTAAATTTGTTTGAAATATGCACCAGATCGGACGGTGGAGGGCGAAAAAAATCAAACTGAAGAAAACAGATAATTTTGAAAAAAAATCAAACTGACTGTCTTGTTGCAATGTGTAATTCTATAAGATCTCTTCTGTGATTGATTACGGTTTTGATTCCAGCAATACTTTATTGTTACAGTGATTTAATGTTGTTTGAAAGTGTGATATAGACCTACTAGCTAAAATTTAATCCATTGCTTGCTTAAAAACATGCTTTTAGTAGCTTGTACTTTAAAGTACCGTAATTTATTGCTGATACTGTGACTGACTTAAAATATTATTTACATATACTTAAATCTAACTATATTTCTTTCCATTTGTAAATTTAAATAAACATTTTTAGAAAGACATTTTACTTTATTTTGAGTTTGTTATGTTGTTCTTTTTACCTAAAAGTTTATTTGTTTTGATATGCATGGTTTTTGTTTATGTCTCTGTCTAATAATGATTATTACTATGACTAATAAAATATATTTAATACTGAACTGACACTTTCGTTGTTCATTTTAATCCAAGATGTCTGCAATAGGGGGGAATGTTGTTTATTTAGGATATTGGATGGCTGGCAAAACCTAATACTTGTTGAATTTGAACTAAGAATGGTTTGATACAGGTCATAATAAAGTTGAATTTAAGTTGGAAAATGGTTAGAGTCAGGTCGTAATACAGTTGGATTTAAGTTGGAAAATGGTTGGATTCAGGTCGTAATACAGTTGGGTTAAGGTTGGAAAATGGTTGGATTCAGGTCGTATTACGGTTGGGTTTAAGTTGGAAAATGGTTGGATTTACGTTGGGAAATGGTCAGACCACGACGTTGTATCGACGTCAGAATCCGACGTCTAAAAAACTTTCAAATCCAACCAAAATCCGACGTTGATCCAACGTCGGGGTCCAACGTCTAACCAACGTCTATACGACGTCATTTGTTTGCTGGGTAGTATTTATGAATGCTGAAGAAATTATACAGGGCCCAATATTGCCAAACACATAATCATTTCAGGGATGGGTACCATTATTTTAAAAAGTAATTAATTAATTACCATTAAAGTGAAAACTTCCCAATTAAATTACAATTACATGAATTTTCAGTTTGTAATTAAATAATTACAATTATTTAGAACAAAATAATTAATAATAATTATTTTCAAATAAAATTGCTTTAAAAACATAGTTACCAGGTACAAGAAATACACTAGATCTAGAACATTTACTTTCAACATCAAAATATTAAATCAAACTCAGGTCAAACTCATCAGTCTGCATTCTGAACTACACAGACATCAGTCTCATAGAAAATTGTTCACCAGCAAGGTCTTTCAAATAGTATGGTCTTTCAAATAGTACAATGTATGGTCCAGAAACCTGCCTCGGATCACGTGACAAACATCCGGGTACCCCCAATTTTGGAAAAAAAAGAAATTATTGATACTTTATATCTACGTATATCTCGATATTTTACCAATCAATTTGACCAACAAAGTGATTCTTAATACAATATAAGCATTCCCTTATCATAACTTGTCACAAGGTCTTGTTACATTTAACAAACATGAGAGCTTCAAAAAAAATTATTACAGCGATAAGGACCTTTGGCCTTAAAATTTCCTGTTGAAGGTATCTTTTGGTGAAACAAAATGTTTCAGTGCAGGAGAATTCATCTTATTTGTTTCAATGTATAAACTGTATGGTCAGAATGTTGAAACTTCTTTATACCAAAGTTGCAAGTTGAGTGAATACAGTGTGAACCCTTAATTATACAAAATTGTCAGAAAAGGGTTTACGTTAGGCAAGTTTCATTTTTACAAAATTCTGATTAAACATTAATAAATCAACAAAACACTTCTGTGTCATTTATGTAACTTAAGGCTATATCAGTAGATACTGTAAGAAATCAGTGAAAGGTGTATTATCAATTATCACCTCTTAAATCAAAGTGCTGTGGGCGCTGAAGGCCTGGGGGCTCTAAAGTAACTCCCCTAAAAACAACTTTTGACCTTCGTGATTTGCGCTGAACCTTACCTAAAGCGCGGGTCGAAATGTGCAGAGGACGAAATTTAGTTTATGACACAGAATAAATGATTCACAAATATATGGGTGGCAGAGAAGTTTGTTTTATTATAAAACATACGTTTAATGAAAAATAATCACATGGTCAAAAATATCAAATGTTTGAGAGAACAATCAAAATAATTTGATCTGCGCTTTGTTAAACTTCAAGCGATATCTAATGTGGATCGAAAATTATTGTGTACCAAGGACAAGACCTTGAAACAGAAATAAACAAAGCAATACCAGCAATGAAATATAAATACAGTACTGTACAATGTGTATAACAGGGAAAACCAAAAATGATTCTTGGTTACCTTGTAGTTGTAATCAGTGAAACCGTTCACTGGGCCTTGACAAGCAGGGTCCTCGGTAAATGGCGGGTGATTTTGATCATGTGAGTTCCTTCTCGGAACACATGTACGTAAATTATATCTTTTTTTTTTTTCAAGAAATTTATTTTTAGGTAAATATGTATCTAATTGTTCGTAAATAAGAAAGTTGTCAATGAAATATCATCAGAAAATTGAAAATCAAACTTTCGTGCTCCGTACATTTCCGTAAATATCAGTAATTTCTAAAACAGAAAAAAATGTGTAATGCAGCCTGTCCATAAGTTTAAAAATTCATCGGAACGACTGTGATTCTGTCGCCAGGTAGCAGCTGAAGATATTCTTTTAAACCGACTTTGAATTTTTTTGAACATGCAGACAATTTTTTTCTTACAGATATTTGAATATAGTTTACGAAACTACCAAGTTTATGATGTGTCCACTTCTTATTTAAAGTGTCTGGGAAGCTAAATTCATTTGTTTACATAAATGTGTACCGCCATTCCGAAACAAACATCTGTTTTGGTGAAAAAACGAAGTTTTACACTCTCAAACTCCAAGCCTCGATAGCGCAGTGGTATGTTTCCCCGCTTGTCACACAGGAGATCAGAGATTGAATCCCCGCAGGAGTGGGAAATAATTTATTTGTATAGTGGGAACAAATGAATTATTATCTTGTGATACTCTCACACCTCTTTTATGCACTGTGAGAATGGGTTTAAAAACGTACAACTGATTCCAAAATGTAACAAATAAATTTAAATATATGGGTTGTGTTTTAAACTTAAACGACAGTGCATGCTCTGTGTGTGTGTGTGTAGTCTCAATAATAAGACTTCAAACGCAGACCCACTTTACATACGGACATTTTATAGATATCTGCGCTTTTATCTGAGGCTGGATAGCGCCTAGCGAAAAATATAACGATATTCACCCGTTGAGTACAATTATTTGGACTATGTGTGCGTGATGTTTACATCCAGTCGTAGCATACAGATAGAGTGCTAACTTTGCTAGTGCAAACCTGATATTCAATGAAAATCGATATTTAAAAACTATTAGAAATGTTGAAGACTAACGTATGACTCCAGAATACTGAAAGAAAAGATGACCCCATACGTCGCCATTTTGTTTGTGCACAATATAAAAAACAACAATATATTAACCTTTGCAGTAGGCTAATCTTAACCACGTTAAATTTTCATGTTTCCACGAAATTCCTACTTATTTGCTCTTTAAAACAATTATTATTTTGAAAAGATCATTTTGATCTATGACACTATGTGCACAAATATCGTCAGCAAAAAAATAACCTTATACGCCACCAATGTTGTTGTTGGTTTAGTTGGGGTAAAAGCTGGACCACATACGGATCGCCATTAAATCAAAGCACTGAGAGTACTGTACGGAGGCGAAATGGAAATTTAGGTTCCAGTGACTCGAAACTTGCCCTTTTTATGGAATAAGAATACTTTTTTTTTTGAAGATGTTAATTGGATGAATTTTCTTTTCTTGTAAAGCAATAATGTTACTACGTACAATCATAAAGACTGTCAGATGTGAAATATATTACACAAAAGACAGTGTCTAGCGAACCGGAATTGGTTTCCTAGACAACGACCTTAGCGAACCGGAATTGGTTCTGTAGCATATAGATATCTGTGTATAGGCTAGGAAACCAAAATTATTTTCCTACATATATTATAGATATTTAAGATTAAGAAATGGAATTTGTAGATAATTATTTAGTGAATACCTTACAGAAATAATTGGACTCTTGCTACCAATAGCAGTTAGCTAGCAGTGAAGTAGCTGCTACCAAGCAGCTACTAGTACCAGTAGCCGCTAGCCAGCTGCTATTGGTGGTTTTTCGTATGCGAATTAGTTTTCCTGCTACTAGTAGCGGCTAGCTGCTACTATTTCCTGCTAGCTAGCTGCTACCTGTTACCTGCTACTAGTAGCAGATAGCTGCTACCGTTTCCTGCTACATAGCTGCTATTGGTACGGAGTACTCTAAGAAATGACCAGTAAATGTTGGTTCAAATCTTACCCTTTAACTGAACATGAAAAAAATCTTTCATATTTATAACTGCATTTTTTCAGAATGTAAACAATAAGCGCGACGCCATGAAAAAACAAATGCCAATGAAACAGTTATCAATTAGAAAAATATTTTAGAACTAAAATATGAAAATGATTCCAACTTTACCTATCACCAGGGTAAACAAAGTGAAGTATCATGAGATTTGACCACAAATGTACCCCCCCAGTGTACAGTGTTCAAAACTGAAACGTACCGTTGACCTCGGTGTCATGACTAAGTTTCATGAAGATTGGGGAAAATGTGGCCTCTAGAGTGTCCACAAGGAAATGGGCTGACGGATTATCGCTATGATGAATCAGCTTGCTTCCCCATGATCTGCACATGGACAGGAAAAGCCACGGTAATATTAGATAATTTCGATCACATATCATTAGACATGAAATGCTTGACGCTACATTCTGGCTGGTTCCTGCTACTGATAGCGGCTTGGTAGGTACATAGCAGATACTTGCTACCTTCTGCTACCTTCCTGCTACTAGTTCTTCCTATCAAAAATAGTAGCGAATAGGTAGCAGCTAGGTAGCGGCTAGCAAGCTGCTACCTTTCTGTTTCTATAAGGGATATATAATATTATATAATTATATACTTCGTTCTTGAGTTATCATCCGGAAACCAGTTGGTAGACGGACGGACAGACGGACTGACCGACATCCCGACCGACCGACATCTGCAATTATAATAATTATAATAAGATAGTTAAATAACAGTTTTCATTTATTACCATTATTATTATTATTATTATCGGATGATAGCAAACCTTGACTACGGTATCTTTTTTCCACTGTTTTGCGAAGCACTCTTACACAATCCTGACAATCTTGAGGTAAAGTTCTGTCCCTAATTACGCCACTCACTAGCTTCAAAGATTTGTTACCCCACGAATTTTCTTGACCGCTTTCCGCTTCACTTTTCACAGTAGTGAACTTGGAGGACAACTGAAACTTGGGGCTGTAAGATCATCACTTTGATTATTCCTGTCATGAAGACGTTGACAGCCGACTACAAAGAGAAAGTATAGATGTGCCGACCGATGCATGAACATTGAACTGAGGTTTATCCTTTTGAGATCCATTTCAGGAATTATATTGGTTATCATTTCACTTATGAAATTTACTATCCATGGCTAAGGGTATGAATACAGGGTTGTAATTCAGCATTTTTATTTTCAACTTTTAATATTCTTCTCCAGTTTTTCCTGTCAATTTTAGTTCTTTCTCCCATTTTTTAAGCTGCTGTTCTTTTTGTCTCAAGTGAGAAACATCTTTGTACAGCTGTGACATGAAGGACCACAAGCCACACTGCCATCAGAATTAGAAGAACCGCCATGTCACTCAGAAGGAAAGGACATGTCTGTCTGCTTTTGACCTTAATACACCAGGCATGAAAGACATATTAAAACATAATTATCAGTCTATGTACAGCTATAGATCGTGGAAAGGGTAGCTGCATGTTTCACAAGACTTTGTCTCCACTGAGACCCCGTCCTCCAGAATATCTTTCAGAAACCCATTACGCCACGCTGACGTTGAAATGACCAAAGTAGATACCATGAGGAAGAACTTGCTACTTTGTACAAAGCTAACAGTAGGTAAGAAGTAACGTAAATAACATGGTGTAACTTTCTTTTGCCCCAATGGCCAACATGTAGACAATGTGAAAATGTTCAGCAGACAGTGAGCTTTCAAATAAATAGTGTCTACAAAATTGTTTCACCTACTGGCTGGAAGCCTATTTGCTTTGCGATAGTCTGGACTTAATAAATGTTTATTGATATTAGCAAGTAGATAGGCAGGGGTTGCGCTGTACTAAAAAAAAGACTTTCGAAACATCTGTTACACAGATCGATGAAGTCAATTGAAGACAGATAGTTTTACATAGTTTTGTATTTGGATTTTTTGTTGTAATTGAATGGTTTATTGTTAAATATGTTATCAGGATGCCTTTACAAACTTACGTACATGATCTAATGGGCTTTGTGAATAGCTATGAAAGTTAATGCCGGATATAGATAATTTTAATGCTACGTCAGATGTGAACCGAAGGGAATTTGGAAAATCCGCCATGTACGTATTAATAGTTTATTATTATTTTCTGTACATTAAAAGGGGGGGGGTTAAGAATAAGTGTTTTATCAACATTGCAGGTATGTTAGACACTTTTAAACATATATACTAGTATATTTTCTAATTGACAGTGATTCAAAATATTAATTGAAGATTTGACTTGCTGTAACCGCGAGTAAAACATTTGTTAACTTACAGCTCATTATATCAATATTTCGAGACTGGAAACGCCGCAAAAAACATTGAAAAGTAATAAATACTGTCTCTGTCCCGTACATACTTTACCAAGTACCAACTATAAATTATCCCGGTATAGCTGTCTACTTTAAATTAGGGCTGCCTGTAGCTTTCAGATAATATGGAATATCTTGAAACCCTGTCATATATTTCATACAAATGGGCATTAATACAAAAATCGTTTCAGGGAAATGGATTTAAACTGACAGTTTAGTTTTCTTCTATTAAAACTTTGGATGTTCTTCAAGTGTCTATGTCAATATGTCACAGGTCAGGCTGTGCCTGTTTTTGCTGTATGACGGATAGCTTGCGAATGTCAGCCATAGCGCACATCGAGGAGAAATACACTCCTAAAACCTTTTTGCGAACTATTATTGTTGTTGGGAACATGTTGGGTCGCTGTACAGTGTAATCTTACATACAGCTGACGCAAACTGCATTGAACGTTAGATTAGAGCGATTGTACTTCTTTGTAAAGAAAGACATCTGTTGCATCTAGGTATTCAATACTCCCATACGCTGATTTGATAAATGAGTCCTTACAATGCAAATATTGTTGGTATGTTTTACCCATTAATAACCAAACCTATACAACTTTAAGCAACAGGCGTGGATCATATGTGTTAATGGTATAACGTATTACTTCTAAGATTTCGTTCGTAAATCTTATTTATGTATATGTATTCACTATTCTTTGAGAGAAAGTGGTAAAAGTTTTGTTATATGTTTTTTTATATTTTTAATTCTAATTGTTCATTTACAGTTTCTCCTTAGATATCCAAGCACTTCAGGTTCATTATTGGTGTTCCGATAGCGATCTGTGACGTATATTGTTTTTCTAAGTGTCATTTCTATAACTTTGCGGTAAAAAAAGTCTAGTACAATGTGTTTTTCCGACCGTTGCGACGGTAATCTATGTTGGGTAGCACGATGGTTTTATAAGTATTGGTTTTGTTCTGTTCTTGATTACTTTGTAGAGTTTTCGGTAAATAAACTTTTTAAAAACTCACATAAATTGCGTTTTGAGTCACTCTGTTCAAGATTCGTGTTGACAATAGGTCCTTACCGATATGTTTTGGAGCCCTCCTTCAGTGAGATAATTACATAACGCTAATAATTAGGAACAAAGGTGCATTGAAAAGTTTGGCAATAATCAGAGCACGTTTCACTGACTATTCTTCCGGAATGCCTTATGATATGCAATGGGAGAATAGTGTTTTCCCAAGGTTTATGTTGCTGAGCGTTTCCCGATGTTTTCATTTGTTATTTTATTATTATTTTATTATTTTTCATAGATAAACAAGTTCGGTACTCTGCCTTTTGTTTTCATGAGTCACGCTGACAGGACGTATTGCCTGTTCAGGATGTCAGTTCTGTGTTTCAGCGTCCATAAAGTCTTTGATGTAAGTGGTGAAAACCCGTCGTCATCTGTTTCAACGACTTTGTATAACTCTAAAAGTTATTTGCTTTTTTATGGTTAACGTGTCTCAATAATCAGAATAGGTCAGATTGACAGGCGTTCTTTTTTCTACTGGTCTGCAGATTTGTTTAGGGTTGTTATGTATTTTTTCATGTCTACTTGTCTTATCTTTATCAAAGGTTTATTCGTCGTTTAGTCGTGTAAGACTTTGATGGAATTAGGTGAATGTTGAATGAATTCCCTGCATTTTGACCGAAACGTGGTTATAAGATCCGCCAGTCTTGAACTAGTATACATTTTAGAATTGTCAGCTCATTTAATATGACTTAATTTATAAAACTTTTGAACTTTTTTTCTATTTAATGTTGTTTTGAAAAACGGAAAATAGAGAATGTACAGGAAAATAATCCATCAAATTAAAAGGTTTATTACCTTATTTTTTTATATGATATTTTATATGGCTCTTCTGTTTTTACTACGGGTGCAACAAATGTTGCGCGGGTTCTAACACTTACTGCACACTTGGTATAAAGTTACCCAACAAAACAACATTATGTTTAATTAGCTTCATGACCTGTCCTTTTTCAGAGATATCTTCAAAAGTTGAAATGGAAGGAAGGAAAATAAGCACAATAAATTCGGTACTTATGTTGCTGTGCATAGCGGTGTATTTTGATGAAAGTAATGCAAGACATGTCAGTGATAAGAGCAGTCCCACAAACGAATCGTTACCACCAACAACCACTGACAGCATAAGTACTATAAAAAGCGCAAGTCAGGCAACTACAGTAAACACCTATATTCAAACAAACAGTAGTGATTTACCAACAGATAACAGTGATAACTCAACAACCAGTAGTGATTTACCAACAGATAATAGTGATAACCCAACAAGCAGTAGTGATTTACCAACAGATAATAGTGATACTAGTAACCCAACAACCAGTAGTGATTTACCAACAGATAATAGTGATAACCCATCAACCAGTAGTGATTTACCAACAGATAACAGTGATATTCCAACAACCAGTAGTGATTTACCAACAGATAATAGTGATAACTCAGCATCCAATAGTGACGACTCAACAAAAAATAGTGGTATCAACATGACGGATAGCCAAATAAACAATGATAATTACAAAATAAATAATACTGATACTTCAATAAGCATAAATGATAACGCTACAAAAATAAGTAATAACTCAAGCAACATGTCCGAACCAATCTCTGAATCAACTTCTGGACAATCAGCAAACACAAGTTCAACATCATCTTCAACGTTGTCATCTTCATCGGCCTCATCCTCCACGGTATCCTTAGCAATAACAACAACAAAAGTAACAACGGTTACGCCTTCATCTACAAATACTAATTCGACTAACAATACATCGACTGTCACATCTTTTTCTCCACCACCATCATCTATAGCATCGTCTTCCCTTACAACAGTTTCCCCGGCGGAAGAAAATGTCTCAGTCTCAAGTAATACTTCCGTTCAAAATGAAACAAGTGAAAACATAGCAACATCACCGGCTATAAACATGAATAAGTCGGTATCTGAGAATGTAACAAGTAGTCCAGAAAATGGAACGGAAACAATGTCAATTTCGACAACAGAGATGCCCAGTTCAAACACTACAGTTACACTTGGAGGGTCGACTTCAATGCAGTCGTCAACTTTGGAAGTACCATCAACTAGTGCATCCTCATCATCGTGGATTTTCAATCTTTCATCAGGTAAAACAAATGTTAAGTTAAAATCAAAACACATATTTTTTTTCTTTTCCACACATTCGACTTTAGTTAGCAACAAAACTATATCAATATGTCAATTAATGCATTAATGCAACAATGTTAGTGAGATATACCGGTACTAAAATTTGTTGTACTAATTTTTGTGCTCTCACAAATTCCAGTTTCGACACCATGGTCGCTCACAATGACCACACTTTCTTCTTTGGTTTCAACCATTTCATCAATACCAACTAAATCCTCAGTCAAGAGTTCATCAGCAAAGTCAACGTTGGCAGGTTCCTCATCTTCCGGTTTAGCTGCTGCTATCACCTCGTCGACTATATCATCAATAGCTTCGACATTTTCTGGAACATCTTCGTTTTCAGAAACGCTGCCATTTTCAACAAAAACTACATCTTACACATCGTCTTCAGCATCTGGTACGTGTAGCAAATACGTTAATGGCTAGTAAATGACCATGTTTAAGGTGACAATGCTTTAGATTTTGTCCGTTTCGCCTTTTTACTTTCCCCGGCATCGTTAGCTACAAAGCTCCATCTACAGCAGAATGAATTAGCACGACACCCTTTTCCCCATAACTTTTCAGTGGTAAAGGCTCGTACTATTTTTAAGTCGAGATGCTGTTATCAGCTTAAGGGGGGGGGGGGGGGGGGGGGGGGGTTTTTTTTTTTTTTTTTTTTTTTTTTTTTTTTTTTTCTTTTTTTTTTTTTTTTTTTTTTTTTTTTTTTTTTTTTTTTGGGTTTTTTGTTTTTTTTTTTTTTTTTTTTTTTTTGGGGTGGGGGGGGGGGGGGGGGGGGGGGGGGGGGGGGGGGGGGGTTTTTTTTGGGGGTTTGTGTTTTTTTTTTTTTTTTTTTTTTGTTGTTTTTTTTTTTTGGGGGGGGGGGGGGGGGGGGGGGGGGGGGGTTTTGGGGGGGTTTTTTTTTTTTTTTTTTTTTTTTTTTTTTTTTTTTTTTTTTTTTTTTTTTTTTTTTTTTTTTTTTTTTTTTTTTTTTTTTTTTTTTGGGGGGGGTTTTTTTTTTTTTTTTTGGGGGGGGGGGGGGGGGGGGGTGTGGGTGTGGGGGGGGGGGGGGGGGGGGTGGGGGGGGGGGGGTGTTTTTTTTTTTTTTTTTTTTTTTTTTTTTTTTTTTTTTTTTTTTTTTTTTTTTTTTTTTTTTTTTTTTTTTTTTTTTTTTTTTTTTTTTTTTTTTTTTTTTTTTTTTTTTTTTTTTTTTTTTTTTTTTTTTTTTTTTTTTTTTTTTTTTTTTTTTTTTTTTTTTTTTTTTTTTTTTTTTTTTTTTTTTTTTTTTTTTTTTTTTTTTTTTTTTTTTTTTTTTTTTTTTTTTTTTTTTTTTTTTTTTTTTTTTTTTTTTTTTTTTTTTTTTTTTTTTTTTTTTTTTTTTTTTTTTTTTTTTTTTTTTTTTTTTTTTTTTTTTTTTTTTTTTTTTTTTTTTTTTTTGTTTTTTTTTTTTTTTTTTTTTTTTTTTTTTTTTTTTTTTTTTTTTTTTTTTTTTTTTTTTTTTTTTTTTTTTTTTTTTTTTTTTTTTTTTTTTTTTTTTTTTTTTTTTTTTTTTTTTTTTTTTTTTTTTTTTTTTTTTTTTTTTTTTTTTTTTTTTTTTTTTTTTTTTTTTTTTTTTTTTTTTTTTTTTTTTTTTTTTTTTTTTTCCCCTTAAGGCTACCTTGTTAAAACATTTATACTTAATACACTGAAATTCATCAGGAGATTTACTCTTATTATAACGGTATATCAGACATGATCGTGTCTTGTTTGAAGTTACGTTACATGTTGATGTGTCCGCTATACAGTTTATTATTGCAGTTCTGTCATCATTAAAACATGTTGTATTCTTAATAAAGCAAGCCAATTGTTATCTTTCCATGTTGTCATATCTACACTACTAGCGACCTATGCTAAATGGTTATGTATTTTAATATATTCCAGACAAAATCCCATTGCAAATTTACACGACCCTATCAATACAAAATCATTTCCGCCACTCAATTGCTTAACTCCATTCCACACTCAAAATTATGAATAACGTTTACATCTTCCATGTTTTTCTTTTAGAAGGTGTAGTATTCATATTGAACGATGCCTCTAAAAACTAAAGTCATCCGAATAACAAACAGTTTGAATCCAATCCAAACGTGAAATCTGTAGAAATATTTTGGCACTAAATATCTCACATCCGTTGTTAAAAACATACAAGTACATTGTACATGATTTGTTTTACAATTTCAGGCAACAACCTAAGCGGAAATGACATGTTTTCTGGTTCAAAAAGTAAAACAGGGTTACAGAATCCGGACCAGATGTCGGGAACTCTAATAGCAGCATTATGTATAGGAATTGTGTTCACCTTTGCAGTTGCTGTTTTATTTGGTAAACGACTTTTCGACGCCTGGCAAAGAAGACACTACAGTAAAATGGATTATCTCATAAACGGAATGTATAGTTAGATGGGATGGTATTTAGTTGTTCGGTTTTAAAGACGGTCATGACATTTGTAAAAAACGGTAGATAGTGCCGATGCACTGTTTTAACCATTACCATGCAGAGACCAGACTTTTTGAGGTAGGATTGTTGTTTGCAATGTCCACTGGTCAACTAGTAAATTAAGCTTTTGACATTTATATTACCAAATCTAAACTGAAAGGCAGGATAGTTTCATTTACAAAAAAAAAATAGATGAAATAAAGACACGCGCACTTCATAGTAGATATGGGCAATATATTTTCATTGACCGATATATCATAAATTATTTCACCTTAGCTTCAAACATTAAGACCTAGTCCCCAAGTATGCTAGTGTCTTCATGCTCGCTGAGCTCAATGCGAGACCATTACTTCACTGAAAAAAACGTGTGCACTCCTGCTGACAAGGAGGAGCGGCAGCTTAACTTGTGCCTCTGCAGGCGTGTAGCCAGTGTTCCGATCACATCCTCTAACAAGAATTTACTTTAGGGGTGATATTGTTAGAGAAATTAATAACTTTACATTTCATAATAAAAGTGAATAAAAGACGTATTACATATTACCGTAATTGAAAAGGTTGATAGTTTGATTGATGTATACTATCCAAAACTGTATAAATCATTTAAAAGCAAATCGCCGTGATAATTTTTACAACGATATAAAATTACTTACCAAGTCGGCGACCAATCATCGCTACCTCGACAATTTGTCCGACCTTGGAGTTGGTTCCAGTGTCTATACATACATGTTAAAAAGAATAAAACGTGCTAGCCCCTTTGGGTGAAATAGATGCATGGAACCGACTTAATACTAGATCTCTCTGAACTGTTGTAGAAATGGCCAGATGCCAACCCTGGTAATGAACGGTGTTAACATTATCTTTGTATACAATGTAAATCCCTTTCCAATTTCACATGCTTGTTTCCACGTCACAACTGTTACACGTAGTTGCCAAAAATGCACGCACGTATATTCCTAAAGTTTTATTACCCTCTAAAATGGTGATAGTAAATTACAGTCAGGGAGGAATCTTGAAACACAGTAGATGCTTTGAAAATACCTAAGAAATGAATTATGGTTAGTTTCTCGTCTTGACAGATACCTGACAATAAAAGTGGATTTACAATTTGTTACAAACTTTATAGAACTTTATTTTGGTTAATCGTATGACATCGTTCATTATTTTAGGAGTAGTATGTATTATTTAAAATTATAATGGTCAGTTTGAACGGTAAAATCACTTTAAATGGACTGGTAGAAACCTGAGACCCGAATGAAAGAACGGCTTTTGTGTATTTATATTAACGAGAATTCATTTTGAACCATATACATATGCTAAAAGAAAATTGAGACGTATATCTATTTTCTGTCGATGGCAGAGACTCTCAGTGCAACATGCGTCCAGAAACTGTGCAAAGACCTAAATCGTTTCAAAATGATCGCCTATGCTTATTTACCTGTAGGAGCAATAATTACAGATGTGCAGACAGGTAAGGTTTGGGTAAATACTAGTAGTACTAGATATCTAGATGCTGTTTCCCAGCGTTTGGTCATGATGTTAAGGTGATTAGTCGTGCTAAGAGTGTCAGTCTTTTTCATAAAGAGCAGTGTGACTGCTTTTAAACCCGTAATTTGTATTTAGAGTAGATCGGGGCAAAATGTTTCTGTGGAGAACAATCTCAGATGCATCAACACAAAGTCGGATAAAGACGCATTTGATTCCCAAACACAGACCGTGAAGTTTTATACTCACTGGACGATATCCTGAACTGGTATTTGCTATTTCGAAAATTATCCATGTAAGATCTTATAAGTTACAGTGGAAACATGAAGTTTAGTTTTGCGCCTGGGTTTCCACAAAACATATCACATAAATTACACTGCAATTGTTCTTATATCTTAACTTAAAGTTATTATTGTTATTATTATAATTGTTATTATATTATTATTATTATTATTATTATTATTATACTGTTGTTGTTATTATATTGCACATGTATAATGCCTTTTACAGCCGTTCAAGCGTATGTTTCATATAGACTGATAAAAGATTGCTGCACCTATATTTCTTCTAATGAAGCTTATCGCCTACAATTAAGAAATATAAAGACTAAGTAAATGAACTAATCTAGACCAAACAAAGTAACTAGCTTATTCCAAACTTCTGCCAATTACATGTAATGAATTTGAATCCATATTTTTGCAAGTGTACCTGCCTTCTCTTTCTTTTTGATAGAAGAAGTGGAGGTGCAATCACCTCTCAATGCTCCATTTTATCCAAAGAAATGAGTTGGTAATAACAGTGAAAACATGTTGAAACATACATGCTTCTTCAACATATTGTGTGAACGGGAAGAACATGTGTACCAAATGGATACTTTAACATATGTCTATCGAATTACAAAGGTCTTTATCTGCTTTACATGTGTACTTATTTTAACAAATGTGTTCAAAATGTGTTCAAAACAGACACGCTAAAACATGTCTTATAAAGTCTTTAGTAGTGGAATACTTGGAAAAAAATAAAAGAAGGTAGCGTATTACGTCATAGATTTACTTTAGTTAAACTTCACGATGGTTACGGCCTGATAAAGCTATGGAACGCCAAATCTACATATACTCAAATATTTGAAGAGGTCTTTAAATAATTGGAGAGCTCTCTAATTCAATTAATAATATCAAAATTTGATTTAAAGCGCGCAATTAATGAATTGAAGACCTCTACAATTTAATAAGTGATATCAAAACTTAAGGTGTTTTTAAGAGCTCTGTAATTGAATTGACGGTCTCTAATTGATTTGAAGGCCTCTCTAATTGTTTTAAAGCTAGCTACAAATTAGATAAGAGAGATCTGGAATTCAAATAGAGACCTCTCTAAATCAATTTGAGCGCGGTGAAATTCAATTTTAGATATCTTGAATTCATGCCAAATGTACATATACTAAAGTATTTGAAGAGGTCTTTAAATATTTGGAGAGCTCTGTAAAATATTTGGAGAGGTCTACAAATCAATTAAAGATATCAAAAATTCGCTTGTAGCGCGGTTTAAATCCATTGATTTGGAGACATCTATAATTCAATTGAAGATGTCTCCATTTGAATTGGAGACCTCTATTATTGTTTTACAGCACGCAAGAAATAAATTAATGATATCAAAAATTGTTTTTGAGAGGTCTATAATTGAATTGTACCGCGCTTCAATTGTTTTATTTGAGAGCTCTCTATTTCAAGGTTGTTAATGGATTGTGATCAACAATATTGAAGCGCGGTACAATTAAATTAGAGACCTCTCTAAATCAATTTTTGATATCATTAATTTATTTCTTGCGTGCTGTAGAACAATTATGGAGGTCTCTAATTCAATTGGAGACGTCTTCAATTGAATTATAGATGTCTCTAAACCAATGGATTTAAACCGCGCTACAAGCGAATTTTTGATATCTTTAATTGATTTGTAGACCTCTCCAAATATTTTACAGAGCTCTCCAAATATTTAAAGACCTCTTCAAATACTTTAGTATATGTACATTTGACATGAATTCAAGATATCTAAAATTGAATTTCACCGCGCTCAAATTGATTTAGAGAGGTCTCTAATTGAATTCAAGACCTCTATAAATTAATTTGTAGCGAGCTATAAAACAATAAGAGATGTCTTCAAATCAATTAGAGACCTCTTAAATCCTATTGCAGAGCTCTTAAAAACAGCTTAGTTACACGCTTTAAATCAATTTTTGACATCAAAAATTGACTAAGAGAGCTCTCCAAATATTAAAAGACCTCTCTTTTACAATTATTGCGCGCTATAATTATTTGGAGATATCTCTAATTGAAATTGAGACCTCTAAAATTATTTGAAGAGCTCTCCAAATATTTAAAGACCTCTTCAAATATTTGAGTATATGTAGATTTGGCGTTCCATATAAAGCATAGTCCAATGTTAACACATGGAGTTGTTTCCATTAGTCAAATAGTTGTGGAAAATGATTTGCACTCACAAACCGTTGTTTTACGTACACAACCTTGTACAACAATAACAAACACACGTTTTTAAAACATAGCCGGATATAAAAAGTGTATACTGAAACAACACAATAAGCTTAACTGCACTGTTTTTTATCAGTGTCAGTTAAAATGTTCGCTGCAATACTTGTAACACTTCTGTTATTATACGGTGCTATTTATAAACCATGCGAAGCGAATGCAATAGAATGTCAGAGTACAAGACATGCTAGTGCTAGGAGTACACAAAGGACGGACAGTTGCGTGAGAAATATGTTGCGAGTCATGGATCTCTTGTGTCTTTCGGGTCCTCAAGGTAAACCTTATCACAATGTAATTTCATTTATCAATTTAAATATTTTTCACAACTGGTGTTTAAAAGTGAAAAAATCTTTGTCCTATGTAGAATGTGTTGCCGCCAAGGCGGAATTGATAAATTAGTTTTATTCACAACTATATAAAGTGGGGTTTAATGATTTTATCTTTAGAATGAGGAGATTTGTTATTGACGTAATATTCAAAATGTTCATGACGAATACCTATTTTCCGAAGTTTGATGATTATATATAAGGCCTAAAAAAATATGTTTGTTTCAGGTTTCATGCCCCAAAAAAATAGGGTAGGTAGGTAGGGAATTTTTTTTTTATTCTCAAACAAACCAAATTCAACATAGATTTTAATGAATTTATGCTAAAAGCTAAACCCAATTGTCCTTTTAACATGGATGTTAAATTGTTTTTATCAGGTACAGAACTCTGACTTGGGAAAATGAAAGCGAAAAAGCTTAAATACATTCTTAAAACACTCTCATTTACAACATTTTTCATTAAATTTACAGTTTTGCATACATGCCCAATTTAGTGGTGCATGTTTTATTATTTCTTCTTTTTATGTCAAACTTTTTATCCTAGTTGGGTTGCCATAATATTATAGAATACGTACACTAGGAGTTAATGTATCTAGATCCTCGAAATACTGGATCGTTGACTGTGCCCCTGCAGCCCCACTTCCTACAATTCTATAATATTATGGCATCCTAACCAAATGAAACACATTTCATATTAAAGGAAAATATGAAAATTGAAAAACATGCACCTGTTAAATGAAATAGTGCGCTACCTAAAACTTTCAATTTATGTTAAGATTTTAGATACAACATCTAAACATATAAAGAAATATATTTTCAATATACAGTACTGGTACATGTTTGGTACATGAAACAAGGACCAACCATGTAGTTACATGATACGTTTTTTGTTTTACAGACTTCTTTTACTTATTATTTCCATATGTTTAATCAAGGTTAATACAACGCTCTATAGCGTTGGAGCCGCCGTGGCGCAGTGGTAGCGCGTTCGCCTCAGGATCGAAGGGCCACGGGTTCGATCCCTACCATAGCCATGTCGGTAGTGTCCTTAGGCAAGACACAATAATTCCACATTGCCTCTCCCTCATCTGGAATGAGTCTCGAGAGCGATTAATCTAAGTTGTAATAACTTGTTTCGCAATCGAGAATAAATAAATTAGTATAAAACAACGCTCTATAGCGACAGTACTCGTTAAGCGTCTAATAACTGAGAAGTAATAAGAACCTAAAGAAAATATAACCAAAGAAAATTTACCAAAAAGAAAAAAAATGATATTTTAAACACGCAAAAAATGTTCTAGGGTCGGGGCAAAAAAATATAGGGTACTGAAACAATTTTTTTTTTTTTACGCCCAAGAGGGCTCTTAAATGTTTTACGATGTTAAAAGCGGTCTGCCACTGATCCCCCAAAATGTTCAAACCTCTCAGTACAACTGGTTAAACAGAGAGATTTATCAAAAAATATCTGTAACATATTCGTAAATTTTTGGCAGCCGACATCCTTTGACATCTTTCACTACTGGTGAATGAAACACTACAACATTATTTTCCGTTCAGTTTTGGCAAAAAAAAAAAAAAAAAAAAAAAAAAAAAAAAAAAAAAAAAAAAAAAAAAAAAAAAAAAAAAAAAAAAAAAAAAAAAAAAAAAAAAGGGGGGGTTTTTTTTTTTTTTTTTTTTAAAAAAAAAAAAAAAAAAAAAAAAAAAAAAAAAAAAAAAAAAAAAAAAAAAAAAAAAAAAAAAAAAAAAAAAAAAAAAAAAAAAAAATTTTTTTTTTTTTTTTTTTTTTTTTTTTTTTTAAAAAAAAAAAAAAAAAAAAAAAAATTTTTTTTTTTTTTTTTTTTTTAATTTTTTATATTAAATAAAATAAAAGTAATAAAAAAAAAAAATTTTTTTTTTATTTTTTTAAAAAAAAAAAAAGTATTTAAGGTTATACGCCGTATTAATTGTACCAAAAGATATTTGTTGCTGGGACATAGGAAATGCAGCTTTTAAGTAGCTTGTCGCAAAGATAAATAAATGGCAAGTTAAGTTAGGACAAGGTCACGGTCAAAGTATTCGACAGTTCCTACTTATAAAACCGGGGAAAAATTTTTTTTTTAAAAGAACCAATGTTTTAGGGTTGTCTTATGCATGGACCACATGTAATATATCGGCAAGGTCAACTGATTGCCTGTTTACTAAGAGAAACGAGGACATTTGGGGGGGGGGGGTGGGGTTTTTTAAAAATAATATTTTCAAAAAAAAAGGGGGGGGGAAAAGCCCTTTTGACCAAAAAAAAAGGGGTAAGCTCATTTTATCAAATTTTAGGATTGCAGAATAGGCGCAAAGTACCCGCATAATAAAAATAATTACTACAACCCCCTCTTTTTTTTTTTTTTTTTTTTTTTTTGGCTTAAAATTTATAAAAAATATTATTTTTTAAGTACATTGTCTGAACAAACATTTAATTTGCGTATTTCAGGCTATAAGCATATATAAGCACGATCTTCTATAAAATAATAATTTTATCTGTGAATGTATCTTTCGTGACAAGTTTCCAGTGTTTTTTCGGTGTTTGAAAAAAGTTATGGATTTTTTTCATGACGAGTACATTGTCTGAACAAAATAATATGAGTACATTGTCTGAACGCTTTTTTCAATGCATCTAATGACTCATCTATATTCATTTCTTTGTAGTTTGGGGCATCGAAGCAAGCATTTCGTTCCTGCTGTTGCCTGTTTGTCACGTTTTTAGAGATTGGAAGGTAAGAGTCAAGAGTATTTTTTTATTTCTAGAAAATTCAATCCAATGTTCATGAACGATACATACTCTTGTAAAGAACTGAAAATTTGTAAAATGTAAGATGTTTATTTTGAAAACAGTTCAATATCTAGTCTTCACCGTCAGTGATTCATATTCTAATTTAACAAAGTGAAAAATTTAGTTTGTGTTGGTGCACTTGTATTGCAAAGTCTTTATGGATATAACTGATACTACATAAATATACAATACATGTAAGTCGTATTTTCTTTCAGAATGCGTCATAAGAAGCCATCGTTGTCGCTTCATCGTCAAAGAAAAGACGAGCGGAGCAAAATTCACTTCAACGTGCTGCATCGGGGGGGGGGGGGAAAGGGCATTTTTTCCCCAGTCAGGTGTCCAATTATAGTAAGTCTACAAGAAATGCCATCAATACTGTCTCCAATGACAACTTACCATTTCGTTTGCTGATTAATTACTAAAGCATCGCCACCTAAAAACGAGAGAAAAGAAGATCTCCTAAGCACGAGTGCTATTCAAACCATCCTTGACAGTGGTTTTTTTTTAGAACATCAAATCAATTGTACTTTGCACTTGGGGATTAGAATTAAATTATGACACGTTTTTGTCAGTGATGTGAATTGTCTTGAAAACATTGGTGAATCATCAAGTCGTGAACGTGAAGCGGTAGATGTTAAAAAGTGCGTTAAACAAAACACTTTAGACTCAAAGGGACTCTATAAAACCGGAGAAAGTAACTTTCGTGTTGTGATTTCGAATGTGATGTTGTGAGTATTGAAAACAGTGGTACATCAAATCTTGAACACGATGCGGTTAATGATGAAAGTGTTTCAAACGTAAAAGTGAAAAATAATGTATAGAAGTTGTATAAAAAAGTCAACGAGTACTCTGTCACTAATAAAGCTTCCAAATTGCAGTGCACCGATGCAAGTCTAAATCACCGACAAAAACAGTGTCACAATTTAAATTCTAATCTCCCAGTTCGGCAAAGCTTCTACAATTGATTTGATGTTTTAAAGAAAAACACTGTCAGATGGTTTAAGATTATACACGGGTTTGGGGGGTTTTTTTTGGGCTTTTTTTGGGGGGGAGCTTTTTTATTTAGTGGAGAACGAAATGTAATTTCATTGGAGACAAATTTTTTTTTTTTTTTTTTGGGGAGGGGGGTTTTTTTTTTGGCTTTTTTTAATTGGACACCTAACTGGGGAAAAAAATGTTTTCCGTTTTGCGCTTTTCAGCTGCGATGCAATGGTTGTTTTTGAGCATCGTTGAAGTGAATTTTGCTCCGCTCGTGTTTTCTTCTGACGATGAAGCGACAACGATGGCTTCTTATGACGCATTCTGAAAGAAAATACGACTTACATGTATTGTGTATCTATGCAGTATCAGTTATATCCATAAAGAGTTTGCAATACAAGTGCACCAACACAAACTAAATTTTTCACTTTGTTAAATTAGAATATGAATCACTGACGGTGAAGACTAGATATTGAACTGTTTTCAAAATAAACATCTTACATTTTACAAATTTTCAGTTCTTTACAAGAGTATGTATCGTTCATGAACATTGGATTGAATTTTCTAGAAATATAAAAAAATACTCTTGACCTCTAAAAACGTGACAAACAGGCAACAGCAGGAACGAAATGCTTGCTTCGATGCCCCAAACTACAAAGAAATGAATATAGATGAGTCATTAGATGCATTGAAAAAAAAGCGTTCAGACAATGTACTCATATTATTTTGTTCAGACAAGGTACTCGTCATGAAAAAATCCATAACTTTTTTCAAACACCTAAAAAAACCCTGGAAACTGACACGAAGGATACATTCACAGATAAAATTATTATTTTATAGAAGCAATCGTGTTATATATGTTTTTAGCGCTGAAATACGCAAATTAGGTGTTTGTTCGACAATGTACTTAAAAAATATTATCTGTATAGAGTTTCAGGCCTGAACCAAGAAAACTTCGGAAAAACGAAGTGGTTGTAAGTAATATTTTATTATGCGGGTACTTTGCGCCTATTCTGCATATCCTAAAATATCAATAACAATGAGCTTGCCCTTGTTTCTTGGTAAGGATCGCAGCAATTTTTGGCAAGAATACTATGGATATCACGTGATACTCCCCGGTGTATATCATTGAGTTAAATAAATTATTTTAAGGTTAAAACTTTATTGTGACAATGAAAACAAAGAAATCCGTTTCATGCTGAAACAGTCATTTTTTTCTACTTACTGATTCAACCAATTTGCTGATGTTCCAATTTCTTAACAAAGCATAACAATGATAACATAATGTGAATATTACAGGTATAACTAACACGATATCAAATACTGGCTATCTTGTCATCTTTTTAGTGCAACAATTTAGGCACGACATTTAATTTTATTTGAACACCTAAAATGAAAGTAATCCTAACGCATCATACCTTGTATGTCATAAGATTTGGGATACACTACTTTGCATGCAGCATTAATTCACAAATATTAAGGTAGTGAATGGTCAATTACTTGAATACTCAATTCAACTGGTGTTAAGAATTTTTTGTTCGTGATTTTAAGAAACAAACCACCAAATGCTGGCACAGAAAATGAACGCGATGTTACGATAGCTGTAAATCCATGTCTGTGCAATGCAATTTTACCCCGAAGAGACAAATGTACTACGAGTTATGAATTATAAAATATGATGTTCCATGCATTTTTATGAATTACAGCAGAATTCTAGTAGCCTAATATAGTTACCCTTCAAACAGGTATATTTGCTTTTATTGTTTGAATATTGTTTATTATTTTTTATTCAGAAATATCGAGATCTTTATTACTATTAAATTGAATATTTTGTTAAGCCATTCGTCTTTATTCATGGTGGGTGGCCTTGATAGCGGAACTTAATTTGAAAAAAAAGATTAAACGAAGGTCGCGTCTTAAGTTATAACTAAAACATTGTGGTCCATTAACATTTAACCACGAAGTAGTTAAATTTAGCAACATAGTTGTGGCAAAATGATTTATTCAAAAAAATGTTGTTTATCTATTTATCAAGATATACGTGATTCCGGTGGCTCACTGCCTACCACTGACGAATAGATACACAGGTTCATCAGTCTATTCGCTGACTGAATTTTCCGGATATAAAAATATTTACGCCTTATGTACGCCTTATGTGAAATCACACAGTAGATAAAACTGCACATCAGTTTTTCGTATCAGTTTTCGTTAAAAATGTTCATTACAAAATTATGTGCGGTTTTCTTATTATTTGGTACTATTTATACACCATGTGAAGCGAATGCAATAGAATGTCAGAGTACAAGACATGCTAGTTCTAGGAGTACACAATGGACGGACAGTTGCGTGAGAAATATGTTGCGAGTCATGGATCTCTTATGTCTTTCGGGTCCTCAAGGTAAAACATATCTCACCTTGTCACTTTGAAATTTCTTTTAACAATATGAATATTTATTTCTTTACAACGCGTGTGTCAATGTGACATGATCCTTGTTCTGTGGGACATGTGTTGCTGTCATGGCGTGATTCTTCTTTGAGAACGTCTAAGTTGATAAATAAGTGTTATTCATAGCTGTCTATTCTAATTTACCTTATTATAGCTATAATCTTATAGAAAACACCGAGTCACTCACGAATCCATATATTATAGGAAAAGCTGAGCGTGAATACGCATGAAAGAGCTTAAATCTGATCGCGTCCGATTCAGCAGAATTATTTTTGCTTTGATTTTTAGTGTCCAAGGCGGATACCTATTCCACGAGGTTCGGTGTTTACATAAAATAAGTCTGAAAGGCTGATGTGATGTTTAAAGTTTAAAAGAGCGGGTGCTGAAGTCAAAAAGTGGACTGCTACTAACCCTCCATGTCACGTGTTCGAACCTCTCAGCATAACAATAGCACATCTCGTAATTAATGAAACAGAATGGAATGATTATTAAAAAAAGCTATAATGCAAATGAATGTATTTGTAACTTAGGCAATCGACACGCATATTCGTGATTTTGACAGTCGATGTCTTTTCACTACTCTAAAACGCCATACCATCATACCAAAAAACAGCCTGTGTAAATAAAATGTTCATTATAAGTTTATTACCATTGCCATATTTCAGATACCACATCTCAGAACGGAAGGGAGCGGAACGTTTATTGCGCGTGCTGCGTACAGCAGTGCTCCATGACAGCTTTAATTGCGTTGTGTTGAATAACAATTGGCAGGAGAAAATATCTGTTTAAAATGATTTTGACGTTTTAGCCTGACTGAAAACGAAAATACACTCAGTTTCAACTTGTGTACAATGCTTAAAATCATTTATATATTAAGCGATTATAAACATGTAATGTTGCAGCACAAGAAATCAGTTATAAAAACAAATAATGCATAAATCAATTAATTATTACATTAGAATTGAAAAGCTCTACTGTACGCTTTCAGTGTATTCATTTATACATGCTTGTCAAGCTCCGATGTATACTGCTGTGTCTTTTTGCTGCTATGTATGCATTTGTTTCTATGTTGTTTGTATACGTTCACGTGTAATTCATTTGTCAATTCACTTGTATGTTTTTGATTTTCTTTCCTTTCACTCTATTGTACATACACATTGCATAAAATGTATTTGCTAATCGCTTCAGTGGAAATAAAGAGAATACATAGTTATTTATCATTTATGATGCCTTTATAATGAGAATCACATATATCATCATATTCAAGAATTTCTTATACTACTTAAATCATATTTTATTAACTACCAGAAAACCTGATAAAATACTGCTAAAAGTCCGTCAAACCCTGGGGATGTTGAGCTTTATTATCATTTGCTGCTTTTTCCAGTTCTACTTATGTTTTTACTAACTGTATTTTTGCTTCTATTGTTGTCAACAATAGAAGCAAAAATAAGCTCTGAATCGATGTTACAGTTAGTAAAAACGG
The DNA here is from genome assembly GCA_022818135.1 of Saxidomus purpurata. NCBI lineage: Eukaryota > Metazoa > Mollusca > Bivalvia > Venerida > Veneridae > Saxidomus > Saxidomus purpurata. The sequence continues at coordinate 46,686,218 of JAFMSR010000003.1, read as the reverse complement.
ATCCGCGGATAATTCACAGGCCTGTGTTGATAATGTATAGGAGTGATCGTGTTTGCAAACAAAACCCGGTATTGCGCAATAATTTCTACTGATAAGAGATAGATGCGGTGGGCAGCGGTCGGTAGTCCGTGTTTTTGAATCGTTAGGGATGTTTTTTTAACGACCGTAACTTTTTTAAAACAAAAGATATTTTAAAATGTTTTATATCACTGGAAAGCTAATAAAATATACATTTTATTCATTATTTTCAATTTTTGTTAAGATTTAAAATGAAAAATTCGCGAGCGAGTAACTTACACTGTTTTCATAAAGATTATAGCAGCAACAACCCGTTACGAAAAATCAAGTGTCATTAAAAATGGTATTTCTTTCAAAAGAGATATTTTGATGTAAAAATATGAGTATCAAGAGCATGTCATAACTTTTTTAATTTTAAAAATCCTTCAGATAGCAAAAAGGTTATAAAAATTCAAAAATTCCTTTCCGATACATAAGCATTGTAAACACAACTGTTATTGCCCACCAGCAATCTTATCAAAATTGCCGTGTGACGTCACGGCGATCACTCCGCGGAATCGGGGGGGGGCCCCGGGCCATATCAATCCCTTCTGATTTGATAAGCCTTTTATAAAATTTGCTTTGTTCATTTAAAATATTGCTTATTCCTGTTTTAAGTTCCCCATTTTCCATCATTATTTTCAACCATAATTTGTATTTACCTTTTCGTTTTCCTAAATTGAAAAAATACCTTGACAATTTCTCAACAAACTGTACTTTGCTCTTATTGGCGATGCTGCAGTGCTTATCTTCGTAATATTTCTTTACACCATCTATTAAACAAGCGATTTCTTCATTGTTTTCATCATTACTTTCGAGTACTAACTTACTTAGTTTTTCCTAAAATAGTCTTAAATTTTTCTTTTTTTCTACCAAACAGTATTCAATCGTTGTTTTATTTCATATTTAGTCATGTCCCACCATTCCCTTTTTTCAGCTTAAACCTTTTTTTCCTGAAGCCTAAATTAACCAGAATTCGTAAGAGTACTCCATGGTTTACAAGGCAACAAACCACTACTGTAAATGCTGGCACAGAAAACGAACTGTTTTCTTTGGGAAAATGGGACTGCTATGAATCCATGTGAGGTCCGTTTTAGATATTTGAAAGGTTTGATTAGATATCAGTGTCTATATGTAATCATAAATGTTTAACCCAACTCTTCAGTAAACTCTTTTTCAATGGGGATAATGCACTGTTTCAGATAACAAAAAAATTGATGTAGGTTTTCTCATTTTTATTGACACCAATCATACTTTGACTGGCTTATCACAATGCAATCTATCTACTTAGTAGATTCAATATCATACATAAAATAAATCATAAATAGTCAGTATTATGATACAGATATTAAAATCGTTCTTGAAAGAAATAATAACATATAGTATTAATGATGCAAAATGTATAACTAAGTGTGTCATTAATATCTAAACAATCTGGCATTTAACACCTTGTACATATCAAAGACAGATCATTCTTTAAATGAACGTATTCTCAGTTTTGTAACATTTCTGGAAATGAACGTATTCTCAGTTTTGTAACATTTCTGGAAATGAACGTATGCTCAGTTTTGTAACATTTCTGGAAATGAACGTATGCTCAGTTTTGTAACATTTCTGGAAATAAAGGTGTGCAAGTTCTATAACATTTCTGGAAATGAACGTATGCTCAGTTGTTGACAATAAATAAATTAGTATACTGCAGTAGATTAATTAAAAAGAAATCAATTCAGTCTTCTTAGCTTCCAGTGATAATATAACTTTTGGGAATCTGCTCTATTCTATGCTCCAATAGTTAATTATAAGATCATGATTATAGAACATTCTCAACACATAAATGTGTTTTTCCATAATTAAAAAGCCCTAGTGTTTAAACAGCATGTAAACATAGTTGTTGAGTAATTCATGTACAAATTTCTGTAACCGTGATAACCCTACACAGAAAACAGATTACTATTATAATAATACATGTACAAGAATATTTACAGATTTATTTACAGTGAGATTTACAAATTTATATACATTGAGATTGCACTTATAAGCTGAATAGATCACAATGAAAAATGAGCAAATACTTCCTGTAAGAAACAGACGTCAAAAGTTCAATATGAAGTTCACCAACTCCTATGTAAGCATAGAAGTTACCAAAAATATTTCATTTGGAGTGAAGGACTTAACTCCCAAGAACATTTATTATGAACTTACCAAAAATGTAAAAAAGTCAACTTAAAAAAACCCATCTACACGAGTTAAAGAACAAGCTGTATAACAAAGACCTATTTACTCTGCAACAGGATATTCTGAATTTTACATACCCTGCTGAATTTCTTAATGGACTGATCCATCTTTAAATATAGACTGCCCCATTAATTGTTCATGGGTGTGCTAACTGACAATTGACTGGTTGCATAGATATGCAGGCTGATCATGACCTACACTGGTCGCGTAACCAAAACCACTTCATAAGAGTTAACAATACTAGCTGCTTAAGGCAAAACGTGACATGTTACAATGATTATCAATTTAGATTACACATGGTACAGTGGTACGCTGTCAACTTAGTTAACATCACTTCCTAGAGGTTGTGTAAATGAACAGTCAAGCAGAAGTGATACAAAGTTTCACAACAAAACCACAGCTTTATATACCTTAAATAACAGAATTAAACATATCATTTACTGATGCAATAAAGGATGTAGCACCTATGATCATCTAAACAGCGCAGGATTTTGACATGTAATTCTGATAATACACAATATAAGTCTGGCAACAGATACACCATACAAAAGGATGTGGTTGTTATACGATACAGAAATGAATGTTTTCGTGTGAACAAATCTGCTGCTGTTACAGCCATACAACTTATTTTGACACATGAGTAACAAAAGATCTACGACAGTTTTACATATTAACTTAATCAGTCATCTTAAATAGGCAAACAAACTGAAAAGTAAAGGAAGTAAATTATAATTTGAGAAACTGAATTTTTTAAATATATATTATCTGTGATACTCAATAGACCAGACATTTACATGTATAAGACATTTACATGTAAAAGACATTTACATGTATAAGACACAAGTTGATAGTAAGAATAATTGAACAGTAATGACCTACAGAAAGGATTATATTTCCATGTACAACAAAAATGAAACTGAAAGACAAACTGTGGCAGTGAAAAAAACATACATAAATGTAATCTTCTGCTACTGGAATTCTTAAAGCTGCTTGCTCTCAGATTTTGGTAAAAAAATAAAGTTCTTCAAACTGTATGACAATAAAGTATTTTAAAACATATAAAAAGACTCCATTATAAATGCCTGTCAAGTGTATCTCTTAATTTAATATAATACGCAACCAAATTCAAAAGCGTTGCAAACACTTTTGAAATTCCAATATAAACATTTAGTGTAGCGGTGCCGTGTAACCGGCATTTTAAATAAATTTCTGCAAATTCCCACCTAGATTTTTGCTTATATTTTGATTCTAGCTCTTAGTTTTATATTTATGTAAAGTATGTCAATTTTTTTTTTTTAATTTCAATCAGTAACTGAGAGCGAGCAGCTTTTACATCTAAATAAAATAGCAGTTCAAATTTCCTAAAGAGACTCATTTGCTCAGATAATAAGCCTACAATTAAACAGGAGGGCCATCAACCCACAATAGCCCTATTGTGCACCTGACTTACACTGCAGATGTTGACCACATAAAGTCCTACCTGCGTGTCACATTCTTAGACACACTTTTCATTTCAATATCGAAAATTCTAGCAATTGGTTTCTGAGAAGCTTTGGTGATTTTTATAATCTCTTTTTACATATCAAAGAAATGTTCTCAGTCCGACAAACCATGTTTTACATATCAATACCTCTAGAACAATCTTGGTAGAAAGTCACTTAAGAATCATTCTAGTGAACTTATTTAAAATTCTAACCAATTGTCTCTAGGGTGAAGAGGTCTATAAGATTACCATATAGACCTATCAGGAAATAAACCATACAATCTTGGTAATACAATTTTTCAAGAATCAAACACTCTTTAACAAACATGGAAGAGGGTCACATAAACCTTCTAGCAAAATTACTTCCAAATGTGACCAATGCTTACAAAACTTTTTCTTTGTTTGTGAACTTTTAGGCATCCCCTATTTGAGCAACAAAGAAGAAAACTGTCACCAGCCAGATTCACCCAGGAATAGAAATATATGGCAGAATGGATGATTTTACAAAGACTGCATTCATTATTGTAGTGATAGAAACTGAACAATAGATTCAAAATAAACTGCTGCGGAACTAAAAACAAAAGCTCACTGTAAGCTTAAAGCTCATCTTAACTCAAATGGCATGGGCAAGAAGAGTTTCTGAGTGTTGTTTGAGATTATTGACCGTTAAGGGTCACAAGGTCAAGGTCACAAATCTTCTTCACAGCTGTCTGTTTGCATATCCTCCAGTTCATCAGCTCCTGTAATAGAGATGTAGTATGTCCTTCAATTGGATAAAAAGAAGAAGATAAAATTGCTGTTCTTCATTTTTTATGTAATAATGTTACTCAGAACTTAACTAACTGACCATACATTCTGAATGTCTGATGTAAAAAGAAGTATTGCAGAGAAATCCTCGACCATTCTTAAACATACATTAACCAGGCAATATCAACTAGCAGTCATGAACCTGACAACCCAGTAATAACCCTTGAAATGGTGTACACTTAACTCAATATACATAATCATCAAAGTACCTCTTAAATAATGATAAATAAATGATATTAAATGTAACAAATGTGGGCCTCCATATCAATTAGAATTTCATCCAGAGCTCAATGTATGTCCTTGGGCAAAAACACTTATACCACATGCACCTCAGTCCTCCCAATATTGTAAAAGATTATTTCAAATACTTATCTATCAAGATAGTCACAAAGATTACTCACAGATTTGATTTCCGAACATAAAATATCACAAATTCTATTTGAAAGACAAGAAATTTATCATATAATTATCACACTGGTATAGTTATGACTCCATACATCCCAACATATGGATATTTATGTGGCTACTCTATTGTTCTTATAGCCATGTAAGAGAAATAATAGCCACGTAAGAGCTTACGGAATGTATGACATCAGAGTATTTACTGCTACCTATTGTCATGTAGCCACTTAGTATGCAAATGTAAGCCCCGATGGACAGACAGAGGCATGGATGGACAATGCTAAATCAATATCCCTCTGCCTTTGGCAGGGAATAATATCTAAAAATTGTATCAAATAATAACAAATGTGTACTGACAACTGGACTGCTGAGGTTTAACTTCCTGCAGACTTGAAATGGCGTAAACACCACTACAACACCTAAAAGTCTTAACTCTCCTACTTACCATTTGGCACTATGCTGACATTTATAAGTTGAGGGGAATGTTCAGAAAGACTTGGGTTATCAGCTGCCATAATTGATGTAGGGACTTGATGGCCCTCTAATGCCGATATTGATAGGGAGCTATGATCAGGATTAGACTGGATGGTGAGAGATTCCTCCTGACCTTGACCCTGAAAATGGTAAACAAAACAGTCCTTTTATTAAATAAATAAAGATGCAAATTAAAAGGAGAAACACACTTGATTGACATTACTTACACTGACAACAGATTATGATTGTTTTCTAAATAATTTATTATCAATTAATCCATCATTTTGAAAATAAATGTAATAGGACGCAAGGACTAACTTACCTCCATATCTATGCTTGTATAGGTATGTGTATCAAGGGCTGATGAGCCATTTATGCTTGTATATGTGTTGGTATCAACAGCTGCTGAACTGTTCAGTGTTATATCACTAGTTACAGCCTGTACAGTCACTGGGGAAGTGTCAGTATCTGCCTTCAGCTGTAAAAACATCAAAGTACATCAGAATAACAATTCTGTATTAAGTAGTTGGCAAGAAGACACAAAAAAGTCACCATATAAATGAGGTAAACACTTAACACACGTGTATTTACTTTTTAACTAGCCGTGAGACAGAAATTTAATACTACAGCTTTCTATTCTAAAGAGAGGTGTTTATTGTAACCATAAATACAGCTTGCACTTCAATATCACAATGGTCTGCAGCTGCCAGAAGGCAACAAAAATTTGTACATAAGATCTATTTTTGATAACCTAACTGAGGTAATACCACAAAAATCATGATTCATATTGCTACCAAAAATAATAACATACATGTCATCTCACTCCTCTGTACTCCATAACGTAGTGGAAACATGACTGCATCAAGACAGGTGAACATTTAACTGCAAGTAACACATACCTGTACAAGACTGCCAGTAACACATACCTGTACAAGACTGCCAGTAACACATACCTGTACAAGACTGCCAGTAACACATACCTGTACTAGACTGCCAGTAACACATACCTGTACTAGGCTGCAAGTAACACATACCTGTACTAGACTGCCAGGAGAAACATTCCTGGTACTAGACTGCAAGTAACACATAGCTGTGCTAGACTGCAAGTATTAGAGATACCTGTACTAGGTAGTGCAAGTAACACATACCTGTACTAGACTGAAAGCACATGACCTCCCTCTAGCCCCCGGAAAACATTGTGGTTCAGCCCAAGAGCTGGGCAGTTTCATGTTACAGATGTACTGTTCAGGGTATGGCAACACTCATATGGGTCTCAATACGTGATGGAAACATCTCTTGAACAAAACAGTGTGATGGCCAATAACAATTACATGTACAGTACAGTTCAGTGATGGAAAATTTGAACACCATATTTCTAGAAACTGCTGACAAACCTCTAAACATTTAACCTGCTGACTTTCTACCTTCAAATTTAGAGATTCTATTCATGTCCTTATGGCGTAAAATGGAAACTGGGTAATGATTAGTGATTAGTGAATATTACCTCGACTACATGGATGCAGCTACTCACAATGGTCTACATAAAGGCAGATACAGTTCACGCCTCTGGCACTGTTAACTGTGTAATTTCCTACTTCTAGTTGAAAATAAGATATTTTCAAAAATTACAAATATTTTTCCTGTGGCTACCATTATTCTGAACTTTACAATACTTCAATATTTCTGTATGTACTGACCATCTCCTGGGCTCTGAGTAAGTGTTACAGTAACTGTTTCTGGTACCACAGGTCCTTGTCCTGACCCAGCCTCACTGGAGACCACTGCATCCTGTGGTAACATAGATAGATCACCAATGTGTATCAAGTCATCTGTACCTGTTGCTATGCCAGCAGTCATTGCTGTTGTCATTGGCTCCACATTTACCTGTTACCAATGGAAACAGATTTACATGACTAATGAATGCTTTAAGGAAAGCAATACAGGGACTCTTAAAACTAAAAATGCCTGCTTATTTTACCATATAATGTACAGTATTTCTTTATATGCAATAGCTTTTATTTATCTTATGAGATCAATACCAGCACTTAACTGATTACATACTTTACTTGAAATTAGGGAGTTAAATGTTTTCTTAAAAACACTTGGTAGCATCTCTGCAGGTATATTAGAAATAATAGAGAACATTCACACTGTACCCTACAATAAGCAAGAACTTCAATGGTTTACAGTATAAACTTAAACTTTTAGTTTTACTGAGTGAAGGTAATTCATACACTGAAAATTGCCTTTTGACCCCTTGAATAATTCAGTTACTCTCTATAGCACGGTAATAAAACATTTTACAGCATATAACTTAACACTCGTACAAATGCTTTCATTTCAATTAAGGAAGATACTTTAAAATTTTTGCTAGGTTTTATATGATTTATATAGTGTAAGTACCGTTGGAGCTGTGAGGGCTAAGGTGCCATTTTCTATATCTTTTACAGCCTGGTGTATATGGTTTTTCAGATCTGTTACCGTTGGAAACAAGGAGAGATCATGTCTAGATACTGTAGTGTCCATCTGACCATTGAATAATTCCTGACACACATACATTCTAAAACAAAGTAATGTAACAGTTTAACAACCCTTTCTTATTGTCTGACATTACTGCACATCCAGAACATTAAGTCATGTTTTTTAAAGCTATAATACTGCTCAAAATGACCAGATAAAGTACAGTCAACTACAGATATTTCAAACGTTAACAGGTTGTTAAATAACAGCATCTTGTCCTTTTCAGTAACTAACAAGGAGTGTGAAACTTCCACCAGAGCCCTGCATTATTAATAGAAATCATTCAAATTAATTTTGCACCCCCATAAAAATTCTGAGTGTTTTTTGCATGTCATGTAGTAGACATGTACTTTGCTGCTGAACAAGGAATAAAAACTCCTACAAACAACCAAAATAAGGTCACGGATAAACTGACAAAATCTTCAGTGAAGTTATGTGCAAATCAATTCTGTTCCAGCTGAATTAATTACAAATCATGTCAAATGTTGACCGAATCTTGCACAGTTGAGCTAGCTGGGAAACAACAATCTGTGACTGTACTAAACATAAACCATTAAGCACAGCTTATTTGAAATTTCAACTATTACAATAACTAACCTAAGAAGTCTGCGAACATGATATACTCTCACTTCTCCACCTGCTACAATCTCTCTTATCTTCTGTACAACCATAGCATTCAACCTGTGTTTCTTGTCAGAGTTGCCATCTCCATCTTCAGGATCATCTGTGCTTATCTCCCCTGTTTCACTCTCCTGTGTTTGTGTGTGTGTGGACACTTGAACTCCCCCGCCATTTCTGGCAGTCATCACGTAACCACCACTTGATGATACCACTGATGTATCGTGAAACTCGTGAGCAGACGGTAGTGGTAACTGAACATAATATCTGAAAAATCAAAGTATAATTTTGTCTTGTTTTATCCTCACTTTCACCAAAATCTGTATAAATGATATCCATCATATTTCAATTTGACAAATTTGTTAATAAAAGTAAACTGCAACCAATGATTCAAAACAGCATAACTAATTTATAACTATAATGAGGTGCTGTAAAATTTTAACCACTGATATTAAAATGTTTCTTGTTGTCTTGTGTTGAATCATTTACATACAATTATATTTTCTTGTGCTGAATCATTTACATACAATTATATTGTTTTCTTGTGTTGAATCATTTACATACAGGTATATTGTTTTATTGTGTTGAATCATTTACATACAATTATATTGTTTTCTTGTGTTGAATCTATTGTATATACAATTATATTGTTTTCTGTAGATGCAATAATTTACGATACAACCCTCATATTGTTTTCTTGTGTTGAATCATTTACATACAGGTATATTGTTTTCTTGTGTTGAATCATTTACATACAGGTATATTGTTTTCTTGTGTTGAATCATTTACATACAGGTATATTGTTTTCTTGTGTTGAATCATTTACATGCAAGTATATTGTTTTGTTAAATCATTTCCATGGATGATGCAAGTATATTGTTTTCTTGTGTTGAATCATTTACATGCAAGTATATTGTTTTGTTAAATCATTTCCATGGATGATGCAAGTATATTGTTTAATTCTGTTGAATCATTTACATACAGCTATATTGTTTTCTTGTATTGAATCATTAACATACAGGTGTTGAATCATTCACATACAGCTATATCATTTTGTTGAATCATTTACATACAAGTATATTGTTTTCTTGTGTTGGAACATTTACATACAGATACCATATATTGATTTCTTCTGCCAGTTGGATGAGTGAAGTTATTGACGACCAATATAGATTTCACATGAATAAATGTATAATGACTTCTGTATTTCCCACCAACTCATTGTGCTTGTTTAACTGGAGAGTATTAGTATCCTTGAACCCATACAAGTTAAAAGCAAAATATGACCTCAGTAAGGGTTTATGGGGCTAAAATAAAGAGAATGAGGTCACACCTAACAAAAAAGTATAAGTTTTTTTGTATTCTTGCCAAAAAAAAATTTTCATTTTGCCTTTTTTGCTCTAAAAACACTTTAAAACTGGTCTTATTGATAATTTTGTTATAACAAGAGTTTCAGGTTGGCACTAAAAGTTAAGATTTGTTAGGAGACCGGAAAAACACATTTTTTTGCCTACAGTATTGAAGGGGGTTCTGTTGGACTGGCAAGTGATACAAATACTAGTAGAAAGGCTATTTGTTATAAATTCGTATGTTGTGAAATTAATATATTTATATGTTTGCAACTTGAGTAGACTATATTCCAGTATGGTCAAAGTCTACATTGATCACGACTCAAATGTGCATTTCATTGTGCAGGCCTATGAGCTATAAATAGTGTAATCCTTAAAGTAAAAACTGAACAACATTATTCTATAGATTTAGCCTGTTACCTCTCCTGTCCTATTTTCTCTATATTTTGCTGTTTTAAAGCATGGAAAGCTTTATCCATTGCACTTTTCATCACTTTTTTATCGAGACCCGGATCTATCTTGTACTCTGGAAACTTCCGAACTTTCTTGATATAAATCCTGAAATAGATTTAAGTGAATAAGTTTTGACCACTGATCAAAATAATGACCAAGCTTCAAACATCACAAAAGTCTTTCAGATGCTTTAAAAGTGATACTGAATTTTAAGTTCAAGGGTTAGATCAACATATTAAGACAGGTTTCACTCTGTAACCATGGTAACAAAAATCACATGTTTACCTCGCAGGACAAGTTTGCCTATATTCACCACTAGTGTTAGTGTCCACCTGTTTCTTGGCCAGACTGCCCTTTCTTCGAGGTCCATACTGGCACTCCATTACTACAGCACGGCTACCTGTAACCAGAGAAAAACTTACAGCTTTAAACATGTTAAAAGAAAATAGTGCTTTTATTGTTTTGATGGTTAAGAAACAATCTTGAAATTCCTTCAGGCTCAGTTGTCATTTTGAGACAAGTTTACCTTATAGAAAAATGCTTTAAGTGAAAGTAAACAAAACAAGAGCTGTTCATAAAACATGAATGCCCTCTTTGATGCAATCAGTAATGTGGAAAAAGAAATACATGTAGCTTTAAAAAGAACAACAATTGACCTTTGACCTACTGACCTCAAAATCAATAGGGGTCGTCTGCTGGTCAAGACCAACCTCCACACCAAGTTTAAAGATGCTAGGCCTACGTGTTCTCGATTAATCGTCTGGACAACATTGTACTATTCCCGGTCACTGTGACCTTGACCTTTGACCTCATAATCTATAGAGGTCATTTGCTGGTCAAGGCCAACCGCTACACTAAGTTTCAAGATACTAGGCCAACTTTGTCTGGAACAAAATCAATAGGGGTCATCTACTGCTGGTGACCAACCTGCACACCAAGTTTGAGGATTGTAGGCCAAAGCGTTCTTTAGTTGTCGTCTGGAAACTGTTCTGTACCCACCAAACAATTCCAGATTACTGTGACCTTGACCTTTGACTTACTGACCTCAAAATTAATAGGGGTCATCAACTCGTGATGACCAACCTGCACACCAAGTTTGAGGATTGTAGGCCAAAGTGTTCTTAAGTTGTCGTCCGGAAACCATTCTCTACTGACAGACCAACGGACATGTGCAAAGCAATTTACCCCCGCTTCTTTGAAGGGGGGCATAAAAAACCATAAGACTGCAAGCTGTGTGCAAGAGAATACACATGTATAATGCATTACATGTATTGAGGGAAATGCAATATTATTTCCTTTTTAACTAGAAGATCTATTTAAGGCACAATAAACACATCCTTTTAGGGAGGGTAAAATTATTGAAACATTTCAAGAGTTTATGGCTTCATTCAAAAAGGCATGTATAACTTACCAGTGTTTACAAAAGGAATCCCATCATAGGGAACATACTGAGATTTCCACATGAACCGTGTTGACTGTTTAGCTGGGCTTGGTGACTGTCTCGTACCCCAGAAGCTCTGTGTGGCTTGTTTATGGTAGGTTAGAAGTATATCAAGCTCAACTTCTGTGTCTACATACCCTCGATAATAATCTCCAATTTTCTGTAATACGCATATTTATTCAACATAGATATATATAGGAAGTCTACCTGTGTATAATGATCTACAAGTTAAGTCATATGCATATTCAGCAGGTATCCTATATTACAGAATATTTAACTTGCTGTGTAAGCGTTAGTAAGCTGACAGAACACAATTACGCCACAAAGCCATGGCACTGATTCAATCAGTGCCATGGCTGTGTGGCGTAATTGTCAGATTGTAGTCATAAATTAATACTGTTCAGTGCTTAATAGCAACATTTCACTGACAACCCTCTCAGCAATAAATAGAACTGTCATTTGATTCATTACCTCATTTGCAAGCCAACCTATAAATAAAAGGCTATATGCAGCCCTTTTTATCTATACAGTTGAACACAGATTTTTTTGTATAGCTTGTTGGCAGGATTTCCTCTGCCACTTGCCAATTACAATAAAAACACAAATTTGGTAACAAATTGTTTTGTTTGGGTGAAAAAAATACTTCAAAATAAAACCAATCTTAATACTATAGACAGTTTTTGATGGCAGACAATACAAATAACCAAGGTGGAACCCTGGCTGAGACATGAACTGGACATAGGTTTGAACAAACATATACCTCAACGTTTTTCATCCTTGCTGCCCATGCAGGGCATCCGGGCGGTAGAACCTGTAGGGGCGGGGGCATGAGTTCACTGGCAAGATCAGGCTGGACCTCGAGATGATCCGTTGTACCAGTGGTGGATGAGACCTGCTCCACATCTTCCAGGACCTCTCCTATGTATTACACAATGTGTTCTATTATACATATAAAAACCTCGTTATTGCATACTTTACAATTTGTCTCTTTATAGACAATTAACTTAGTCTCTTGCTAATATGCAATACTCTCTCATATACATAACTGTTTCCTTTTTTTCATTAAAATGAATTTAGCCAGTAAAAGTGCTAATGATAATAAAGAAATTATCAAAACATATCAATACTGCATTATGCTGAAATGGACAACTCATAGCATTAACTGAGAATAATCTATATCTGTACAGCTTTTTTGTTTATTTCACTAAGAACATGTGTATAATGTTTGGTGCAATGTGAAAACAAAGTTTTATCAGTTTATTACAGTAAGAATATTCTAAGATACAATAGTATCAAATTCTATTTTTACCATTTGCTAAAGCCAACTGTTTCAATTCTTCATTTCCAACAGCAATGATGGTATCATCAGGAATGACATGCCAGATCCGACCCATTCCATCTGTCTGTGTAGGGAGCAGACTGGAAGGGCTAGACACTGTAATGATCTGAATCCCCTCTGGTAGACCCAGTTGAGGCCCTTGCAGAGCCGTTGGTGATGTCAGCAAACTCTGAAGGGTTGGGTTGTTTAAACTTGGTGACACTGAAAACATTTTACATTTAATATACCAGTAACCACAATGTACTGAAAGGTACAGATAAACTGAACATTTCAATGGTATGTCTTTTCCAAAAACAGTTACTTAAAGTCCAAGAGTATGACCAATGCAATACCAATTTTCCACAGTATATGGTATACCTGAATAAATAAACAGCATATTCTAGAATTAATTAATTGCAAAACCTCAGGAGTCTGTTTTACAGGGTATGCTATGTCACACTGTATTGGTCATTCTACAACACATTTTAAATATTTTGTTGAATACTTCAGTTGTGACGTTACCTAGGTATCCCTGACTTGTAAGCAGTGTGCCAGGTGAGACAGCAATGCCCTCTTCCTCTTCTGTGAGTTCATTTTTAAGGTCAAGGTCAACATTGCCAGTTGGTGAGAACCTTGAGATGGTAAGGATATTGCTGGATGGTATAGTCAGTACATTCTGTATGGCATCTGTGTTTGATGACCCAACTTGGTCATCCACAGACATTCTTTAATCTCAAATCTGTCCTGTGAAATAAACGATGAATTTGAATAAGTACATTAATTGTACTGAAAGAATACATACAAGGCGAAGCACAGGTCTTATTTGACAATAGTAAAAGAATTTTGCATGTAGTGATGTCCAACACTGTACGAACTAATCATTAAATGCTATTTTCATGTAGAATTCATTTCATTTTCAAGGACAATCAAAGAAAAAATATATCTTCTTACAATTATTTTATTATGTTTAATATTTTAAAACTATGCTAGAAAAAAGTTGCATAAATATGTGCACTTCAACAGAGCAGTAGTTCTTTTTACCTTGACAATGCTTGATATTCACTATGCATATGGTACAAAATTTCAGGTGCCTGAGGCATTGATTCTTCAGGAATGTGAGATATGTGGCTACAGGGGTCCTGACAGACATGTGTATTCACAGTAGGTCTTAGCAAATGATATACTAGCAATTGTTTTCCATAGCCAGCTACTGTGTAGCTACTATTACAGTAGATAAAGTTGATAAAATACCCAAGATAAGAACTTATTTTTTTTTTTTAAAAGATGAATAAGAATGAAGAAAATTAGTACATTTGTATTTAATACCTTTTCTTTTCTATTATCAATAGAAGCTAGGCATATTTAACAAATGTGGTGTTTAGTACATTGTCAATGTAATATCATAAAGGTAGGCACTGAATGAAATGTTTAGTTAAGTAAATAATTTACTCAAATATTTGACACCTTGTGACATTTAGCGCCAAACTTTAGGCAGTGACAGTTTGGCTTGGTCAGTCTAGCGAGACTTGAAATGTGTTAAAGCTGGGGTCCTGAAATTCAATGAAAAATTTCCAGTTTCACAGGGGTGTATGTCACAAGACTTAATCCCGGGATGCTCCTATCGAGCAAATGGGTCAATGAATTAAGGGGAGCGGTGGTGTAGAGGTTTAGGTGTCTGCCGCTCATCCCTGAGGTTGCTGGTTCGAGCCCCACCAACGTCACGACCGTACCTCCTCATATGACACCAGTACTGGTTTTCCCAGGAAGCAGACTCAAGAGTGACTTGATTGAAGCTACAAGCTTTCTACACAATCGAGCTAAAATAAATTTGTATATATCCTACTAATGATTTAATTGGTATAAACTAATGAATTAACCACTAAATGGAATTATTTATTTTAGTAACCTTGATCATCATCTTCGAAATTTATGAAAAAGTCCGTTTCAGTTTCATGATGTTGAAAATGAAAGTAGACCAGACTTCATCTGGAGTATCTAGCAACCGTTAGATTCAGGATGACGATGTGTCAACATTAAAAATGCTGAAGGCGAGAACTTCGTTTTGAGTACTGCCCTGGTAGATACGTAAAACAACTATTTCGTTCTACAACAGTACAAGTCATTCAATGCTTTTCTGATCAATCTACTTTTGTTTACATTTCATCTTGTTATGGGACCAAAACGAGTCACAAACCTCGAAATCAGCAGCAACCTCGTCCTGGAAAGGAGACGGAAGTAGCTTTCTTCTAACTGCGCATGCGGGCATAATGTTTTATCCGAGGCCCTGGAAGTGTGTTTTAGGCACTATACGACTAAAATTACTTACTAAATATCACTGAGAGTCGTTGTCAAGGACAGGCGTTTAACTTATTAGGCGCGAAGTTAAAATAGCTCCAACACTACTTGTGAAACACCGCTTATTTCCTTTATCCAGCACATATGTCAGCCACATAATAAGAATATTCAGACAGATATTATCATAATGGACTTTACCAAGGCATTCGATAAAGTACCGCATAAACACCTAATAAACACCTATTATATCTTAAATATAATGGCATATCAAGTAACTCTGTAGGCTGGATGTCTGATTTCTTGGGGGATAGGACCCAGTCCTTGATGGTAAAATGTCAAAAAAGGTAACTGTTACCTCCGGTGTCCCCAAGGGCACAGTTCTGGACCCAATTCTCTTCCTGTTATACACAAATGACTTTGCTGATTACTTAAAACACAGCACATTAAGACTCTTTGTTGATGATATCATAAGTTATAGAGAAATAAATGACAAACGTGGTGCCGAACTTCTACAGTGCTCGTAGATGGGAACAGGACTGGTTGATGCACTTCCATGCATCCAGATAAATGCAATATCCTTAACGTAACTAAAAAAAGAGCCCTGTTAATTTCATATTAAATGGGGGAAAAAAGACCCTAGTGTTTATACGGATGCAATCTGTATCTGGCCTCTAGGACTATATGAACTACGAATATATGAACTGTTACAAGTTACATAATCAGGGGGGGGGGGGGGGGGGGTGTA
Organism: Saxidomus purpurata; assembly: GCA_022818135.1. NCBI lineage: Eukaryota > Metazoa > Mollusca > Bivalvia > Venerida > Veneridae > Saxidomus > Saxidomus purpurata. The sequence continues at coordinate 46,670,021 of JAFMSR010000003.1, read as the reverse complement.
TAGTCAGAGCAAACTTGGTTTCATCCCCAGAAATATCTTCAAATTTATCGGCTTATTGGCGAAATTGTCTCCCTTGAAAGCAGCTTATCGGGTTTATCGATTAAGCGTTATCGATCAATTTATGCACATTGAAATATATAGGAGTAAAATCTTAAACTCATCAAAAAGTAATAAAATCATAATCTGACAATATTTATAAAGTTATTGAAGTAATCTGCATTCTTTACACTTTATTTCAGTATATTTTTTATGAAAATAAATTGATATCTTCTTGCTTCCCTATTGATTTTAAAAAAATAACTATTTTTGCAGCAAATCGCATTGACTTCAATAGAAAAGTGCGTTTCTTTTAGCTTCACATGAGGTTTCAGATGAGATATTTACATACTTATACTTAACTGACAATATTTATTAAGTTATTGAAGTAAACTAGAAAGTTGTATCTTTACTTAGATGTTTTTATTTTAAAGTTATTTGTATGTCTTCTTGCTTGCCTAAACGTTTGAAAATAACAATTTTAACTGATTTTACAAAATTACGGCTTCAGTCACCTGTACTGCCAAATGTTGTTGGACCTGTATGTGTATATAGGTCCGTGGTTAAATCAAGCATCACATTTTGACCTGTTTTAAGGTAGTAGACCCCTAAAGGGCACCTATTCAAATCATTATAGGTTTAATATTTTCTTAATCTGTATCATTTCCTGGATTTAAAAACAAACTTTAAAAGAATTTTACAGTGAAAAAAAAGTTATAGGAATCTGAATAACCCTACCCCCATTTTGGAATTATCTATAAAATGACATCACACAAGAGATAAGAAAATACATTTATTTCATTTATCTTTATTCTATCTTTAACAAAAAATTCAAAGTTAAAAAGGGACACAAATCTATCAAAAATCAAAACAGAGTTATGGGGATTGTTTCATCAGGTGTAGATGTTGATGGTTGACACATACTTTGAGTTTCAAGTCAATATTTTTGATAGTATTCAAGATATTTGACTTTATAAAATCTTTTACCAAAAATTCTAAGTTAAAAAGGGATATAAATCTGTCAAAAATCAAAACAGAGTTATGGGGATTGTTTCATCAGGTGTAGATGTTGATGGTAAACATATATTTTGAGTTTCAAGTCAATACCTTATATAGTATTCAAGATATTTGAATTTACAAAAAACTTTTACCAAAAATTCTAAGTTAAAAAGGGGCATAAATCTGTCAAAAATCAAAACAAAGTTATGGGGATTGTTTCATCATGTGTAGACGTTGATGGTAGACACATACTTTGAGTTTCAAGTCAATACCTTTGATAGTATTCAAGATATTTGAATTTATAAAAAACTTTAACCAAAAATTCTAAGTTAAAAAGGGGCATAAATCTGTCAAAAATCAAAACAGAGTGTAGATGTTGATGGTAAACATATAGTTTGAGTTTCAAGTCAATACCTTTGATAGTATTCAAGATATTTGACTTCATAAAAGACTTTAACCAACGCAGACGCCGACGCCGACACCGGGGCGAGTGCAATAGCCTCCTTAAAAAGCAATTCTGTGCTGAATTTGCCAAATAAATGAATTGAATTCTTCGAATAGTCGAGCTAAAATCGTCCATGGTATGCTAGGACAGTCTTTAATCTGTTTTCACGCCTCTGGCAATAACACAACCATATCAATTAACAAGGATACTTATGACACAATTATGATTGTAAAACTGCTGTATCTCAACATAAACAAAGAAACACATACAGTTCCTCAAAGTGTATGTCTTTTACTTTGCATTTGACTGTTACTTGATAAATTTATATAATACCCTCGGGGAATACTCTTTTTGTTCAATTTATTTTATCAAAAGTTTGTACATGTAGCATAGGAAACGGTAACTATTTTAACCGTGTTTAGGTATTTGATAATTATTACCATATTTAATAAGTGTTATAAAATCTGCTATATAGCTTTAATCTGTCATGAAAATGTGATCGGCTCATCAAAATTTAATGCAATAAATTACACAATATTAGCACATGAAAAATGATTTCCCGTCGGCAAATGATAAGCAATGATGAATAAAGACTGCATTTTGTTCATTAGTTTATGTCATACTTCTTTTTAATTGTAAAATAAAATACCGGGTTTAAAGAAAATTGAGAGCAAACTTGAGAAAATATCCTTGAAAAAGTAAAATCATCAAAATATCTAGGTATCACTAGGTATCACTATCCAAAATAATCTTAAATGGGACCAACACATGAACTCAATAACTAAAAAAGCTAGCCAATCACTAGGATTTCTGCAAAGGAACTTAAAATTAAACTCCACCAAAGTAAAATCACATGCATTCAAAGCCTTAGTCAGACAAAAATTAGAATATGCATCAACGGTCTAGGACCCTTATGCTAAAAACAAATAAGTCAGATTGAGATGGTTAAAAGAAGGGCGGCAAGATTGACCACTAATAGATACCATAATACAAGTTCAGTAACAGATATGATTCAAACTCTTAACTGGCCATTCCTTGAAATAAGGAGAAAAAGAGCAAAATTAATTATGCTTTATAAAATTATACATCATGTTGTCGCTATACATTTAACTACAGACATATAGGAATATCTAATTCTTTCTATCGGGCCAGAACAGTGGAACTTCTTAACACCTGCCGCTCAACAAGCAACCACAGTTGACTCCTTCAAAGCTGTAGTCACTGTGCCCTTCCTTATATCCACCATCAGTAACTAATATGTCATTGTTGTACAAAGTTTTAACCTAACAGTGGTAATCCTATCCCTGTTTTGATTTTATCCTTGTCACATGCTTCAGAAAAAGCATATATTATGTAAAAAAAAACACCTAACTTATTGTCTTTCACCAGCGCCTACTCATAATCTTCATAGTGAAAGAGTGTAGTATTAAATAATAAGAAGAAGAAGAACAAGAACAAAAAGAAGAAGAAAGGTTAGGTACAGTGAAAAGGGGTTTAAAGAGGAGGATACCTGTTGGTATTTTATGACATACCGACTCTAAATAAACTTTGTTTTATAGCCGTTCAGCAAATGTACTGAGGCTAAGACTGGCCTATAAATTTTGTAATAGCTTTGACAATGAAGGACAAGTACCAGTTAGTTGAAGAACCCACGCGTGAAAACAACACTCTGGATTTAATACTCACTAACAACCCAACGCGCTTCCCTAAGCTGGATATCGTCCCGTGTGTATTTGAACACGACAGTTGATATAAACACAATTAAACAGGCACCAAGAAAATTACCACTATATGGCCGTGCTGAAAGAGGATATGAATCGTAACCTCTAGGAAGTAAGTGTTTTTGAAAAATCAGGAAGAGGGGTTAACGACCTTGGGAACTTGTTTACAAGAAATTTAGATAAGAATGTTCGTGCACACAATCCACACAAAACAGCTAAAGTTCAAGACAGCTTACTTTGGATATCACACGAGCTGAATAGACATATTCATAAAAGACAGATACTTTACTTGTGCATATTGCAAGATCATGGAACATATTGTTACAAGTCATATAATGAACCATGCAGATAAACATGATATTCTTTACCCGCTTCAGCACAGTTTTCGTCGTAATAGATCATGCGAATCACAACTTTTAGATTCTGTTGAATATATCTAAAGTGGTAAACAACATAATTATGTTTTGGTAATGGAATTTTGTAAGGCCTTTGACGAAGTAGGTCACTCACTTGTAGTTCATAAATAACACCATTATGGTATCCAAGGTCGAACTAACACCTGAATTAAAGAAAAATTCTGAAATATCGGACACAAGCGATAGTCATTGGAGGTGCTTCATCTGATTATATTAATTAATGTAGACTAAGGGGATCTCCAAGGTAGTGACCTTGGTCCGAGTCTCTTATTATTACATCAAAATGATCAATGATATGCCTGTTTGGACTAATATTTAGACTTCAACTGTTCGCAGACGATGCATTCGTGACAGTACTTCCATGTCTGATGCAGAAATATTACAAGCAGATCTGGACAGACTGTCTACTTGGGAGGAAAGATGACAAATTGTCTTTCATCCGGAATAGTGTAAACACATTTAAATATCAGTATATCTTGCATGGTCATATTCTTGAAGTGTGTCTTCTGTGAAATATTTGGGTTGTAACATATCGTTTGATTTAAAGTGGAACGAACAGAATTATAATATCTGAAAATGAATATGAACATTAGCTCCGCCTCAGCGAAAGAAAATGATTACATGCCACTAGTTCGTCCATCGAGAATTACTTGCTTTAGTAGAGATGCTGTTTAATGTGGGAGGATCAGTTTAAATTTTTGCTGAATGTAACACCTAGGTATTTTGATGTATCGGTAGATTTTAATTCGGTGCTAAGTAATCTGTATGGAAAGATTACTGGGTTCTTTTTGCAAGTGATTCTCAGCACCTCACATTTAACTGGGTTGAACTCCACGGACCAACCCCTTTCCCACTGATTTAGATCAAGGAGGTCATCTGAATGTTTCGGTTATCTGATGAGGATTTGACTGTATTTGTACACTATAGTGTCATCAGCAAACAGTCCTACTCTACTCTTTACTGTAAATATTCGTAAGAAAAATACAGGGCCCCAAGACCGAGCCTTGAGGCACTCCAGAGAGAGCTGACAGAGTGTCTGAAGTGCAAACGTATACAGCAAGTTGGTGGGAGCTGCCTTTTTTAACTGCGAAACCACACGGTAAACTCTCAGCTCATCCAATATGTATAATATGTTTATTATGATCAACCTTGTTGAAAGCCTTACTAAAATCCATTACACTTACATCTGTTTGATAACCATTTTCAAGGTTGTCATAGACCTCCTGTGTGAAGCTTATGAGTTGATTTTCACAACTGTTTGGATCTGCATGTAGACATGCTGGTATTGACTGAGGAGGTCATTTCATCCAGATGGTTCATGATATTAGATACTATAATATGCTCTATTCATTTTGAGGCATATAGGCCTGTAGTTCCTGGCCTTTGATTTTGGCCTTTCTTACAGACAATCATCTGGTTCATTGCCTGATTCCAGAGGTTACTAAAACAATGAATGTAAGAATAGGGGCTATTTCGTGGTGTGGTTCTTAAAGAATCATAGATGAGATTAAATTAGGTCCCGAGCTCAATTCGTTTACAGACCCTGGAAGAGTTTCTCAACTCATTCAACTAATATGGATATCACTGGTATTTTAGGAGCTGAGTTATTTCCAAAGTTGCTTCAGACTTAGTAGTTGTGACATAGGGAAAGCGGACTAAAACTGTTTATTTAGGATGTTTGGTTTAGTCACAGGGTCTGTATATAATAGGCCTTTATGTTTAATGGATGCTAGACAATAATTTTCTGTCTTTTTTGTTTACTAAATGAGTATAAATGTTAAGACCCTGGTTGTGAATCGTCCATGAGTATGACAAATTTAAGGTATGACCAATATGCTGCATCTTATCTTTCAGTTCTGCATTTCTTTTTGTAGTTTAGGATACAGCTTATCCCGTTTATGAAGTATTTTGATTTGAGAAGTTTTAGACATTTTAGTAGGGATACACATGTATATCTTATACACTCGTCCCTATAATACCAACATTTAAATTGTTATCAAGTTCTATAGTAAATCTAGTGTGTACATATGAGGAGCATGGTGAGAAAACCATGTTTAAAGACGGCATTTAGATTTCAAGCTGACCATATGCCGATTCAATGAAAATTATGATATTGTTCATGGTCTTGTTTTCTCTACAGCTACATCTATTTCTATTAAAGATGTGTGACAAGTTGTTGAACATGTTGTATATATTGTCTCGGCAACTGTGACAAGTTTGTTCCAAAGCTTCCCTAATTTTCCATTGTTATGTTATGGTAGTGTATTTAAAAGTTTCTTATTACCTTAGACGGCGATACTCACTGCAAAATGTTTAAACTTACGACATAATTAAGATTGCAAATAATACAACAAAACTTCGCTTTTTACCCCAAATGAATCACTCTTTTATATCATAGGAAATATTTCACTGCGTCATATTTTCTGCGCATCCTTTGCTAAATTGTATGTGTTCGTTATTGCTATTTAATGTTTCATTAGTTATCATTACTCTTTATTATCATTATTATTTAGATCGTTATTGTTCTTGTTTGTTTGATATTGATATTCAATGTTTCGTTATTCGTATTGTAAAAATTGTTATTCTGTCCGTATTATCGCAATGTGGTGTCCGGTTAATATATCAAATATACTCAGTTGAGAATTGATTTGAGTAACGTAATTAAGAAAAGGAATTAATGATACTGACATTTTAAATACATGTTGGTGATGGTTTTTTTAAAAGATATTCATTGACAGATGCTTAGCGAAATGAGCCTCTAATGGCTGTTAGCACTCGGTTTAAATATCAAGTAAAAGTGTGGTTAATCATCAAAACATTGACTAAGGAACTAAACGGTCTTTAAATGATTTAGCTATCATATCTGTGCGGTGTTACCTGCGTAAAGAAAATGGTAAGCCGCGATAGTTCTAGATTTTTCTCAAAGATATGCGATGCTGACATCAAATGCAGATAATTTGAGAATAGGAGAATTTTATGTTTGCATGTAAAACACAGGATTGGTTATGTAACAATCTGCTAAAAGATCATACCTAAAGCAGAATGGCTAGGAAACTCTCCTGGTCTTATCTTATAGTACATTTTATGATAGACAAAGCGTACCCAAGACGATTGGTGCATTGCGACTTTGCCTTCAATTTGCCTGAACTTGGGTGCCATTATCTTGATAATTCTATACCAGATCGCTAGAAACATGCAGTTACTTATGTGTAAAAGCGACTCCACTCTGTTTATAAAAATGGATAAGATATGAGCATTTTAACTTTGTGCACGAACTTTTGTAGCACCCTGAATATTGTAAATCTCAAAGAAGACCAAAGTTTCATGCAAGTATCTGTCATGCTAGATCTTCTAATTTTCGCATTTAGTTTTGGAAGGAACAAAACCAAAAAAGAACAATAGCTTAAGATGAAAAATATGCAAATATGCTGTAAGTTTGATGCTAGGATCAGTGCGGTACCTTTGGAATTTTGTCATCATCGTCATGATCACCATCATGACCATAATCATCATCATCAACAACAACAACGTCAACAATAAAAACAACAATAACAACATCATCATCAGTATCGTCGTCGTCGTCATATGAAAAGAACAACATAAATATCATGCCGTTTTCACATTTTATTACAGAAAAGCTTAGACTTAGAGTGAACACCGTTAAATAAATGAATAAATAATTTTACATATAATTTCACGTTATGCCTAGAATATGTTTAACTTCTGAAACTTTATGTTTTATTTGTGCAGCAATTGGCAGCATGGACGTATCTCTCATTCTCTGGATGGTTTTGTAGCACATGTCTCCTCCTTTCCTCAACCACTCCTTTCTGCACGTTCGGTAATGTTTCAATGTAGCGGTCGCTTCGTCAGCTACAGGTCTGAAAGTTAAAGACAAATTCGATGATAAACGATTTTGGGTGTAATACTGACTTGGGCGTTGAACTGATTAGGATTAGGTACTGATCGGGTTGTGGTACTGAGTAGGGTGTGGTACTTATTAGAGTGTGGTACTGATTTGGATGTGGCACTCATTTGGGCGTGGTACCGATCGGGGTGTGATACTGATTGGGCAGTGGTACTGCGGGTACAGACATTGAACTTGTGCTGCAATTACATTGTTGTAATACTCGGACGGTGAGCGTGCTATAGAGTTAGAAGACCAATAGTAAATGGCACAACTCAGTTACTTTAAGTAATATGTTCTATGAATATGTATTTAGCGACCAACGGCGTTGAAGCCGACCTATAATTTCAATGCATTGCATATTTTAGTAGATCTATAATTATATGAACATGTCCCCAAAAGTGTCGCTTGCTAAAATATTTACGACTGTATATTTTGTAGCAAACTGCCAAGAATTTTATTAACTATGACAATGTCCAAACAACAATATACGATAGTATAGAAAAAATGCAATGTCATACTTTTTAAACGGTTTCTTTGCCCAGTACCCATGGGTAGACATTCGACCGGGAACTAGTCTGTCGGTTATGACTATTGCTTTCACGCGGTCTTTGTACGCCTCTGTCCTCATCGTGTACGTTCCGATGGTAAGATCTGGTACGGTATATGTCGCGTTGTCTTTGCCCCATGTTGTGGCATATATCTCAGTTTTAAACGTGAAACCGGCAGCATGAGGATGGTATTCTCGCATTGTATCCTGAAAGGGCAATGAAATACAACGCTATGTTCAAAGGTAAAAAATAAGAAAAACTTAATGCTACTTGGGGACTTTGCCATGGTTGAAGGCAATGATTTGTTTGACGAAATTAGACCATGTGCTTGGACAAGTTATGTCTTGCTAAGTCAGGATCAACTTCCAAGGACAACTCCTGTGTTTTATTATCAGGTTCAATTGCCACAGAGCGTTATAGGTTTAGCACGATCCGGGTCAACCTACTTTAGGAATGATCGTAGACAAGCGGCCATTCATTGAACGAATATTCAACATTCAAAATCATTTATATAGCATTGTAAGTTGCTTTGGATGCATTGCTAGGGCAAAGCTCGATCAAGTCTGAAACTGTTACTTTATAAAGGACAAATTCCGCGCATTTGTTTCGTTTGGCTTTTATTCATAAATGAGAAAATACTTACAAGAAAGTCAAGCAAGTTACTGTCGTCAAATGAATGTATGTATTCGTCAACATCAAATAAGCCAAGGTAGGTATATCCGGACAGCTTCCCTTGGCAGTCGTAAACGGGTACCTGTTCGTCATTCCACCCTTGAAAATTCTTTACTCCCACATCACGTACTTTGTTTCCTAGAATGGTTTGCACATTTACAGTAAAATATAAAACTTAATTTTTATTTTCAGCATGCCTAAATTTTAAACGGCAGCTATTAACTAAAATGAAAATATTATAATGAACGGCGGTACTTTCCCAAAACTCAGTTTTTGTTGTGATAAAACTATTGGGAAGTGGAGAGGGACAGTGCAGTGGACTTTAGCAAAAAAAATTAGCACTTCCCTTTTATAACTCTGTTGCAAAGTGTTAAAATAAATCAGAAAGTTAAATTGTGTAACGAGCCGAGGGCCTAAGACGCAGCAGATCCATTCAGTGAAAAGTATACTCAACCCTGAATGGGTCTCTGTGCCTTATATATACTACCCTAATCCCCATCACATGTACATGGGTTTTAAATTTGCATATTATCATCATATGCGACCGAACGTTTTCACTACCTTCACCGATCGTTACAATTGTAACTTAAAAAAAAAAGAAATAAATATTTACCTATTTGTGGCAATGTAAATGGAAAGTGTTCGCTGAATCCCGCAGATTTATAATACTTTAATACAGACATTGCAGCCGAATTCAGTCTGTTGGTATAGATCATCACTTTACTCACACCCATCCGTTTATGATACTCCATCCATTCTATGATAGAAGAAGCTGAGATATTCTCATACACGAGTTTGGCACATACGGCAAGTTGGTTCCCGGCTTGTCTTTGTGGGTAATCAATATGTATATACTTTGAATGATTCGTCGGACATTTTTTATCTAGTCCTAAAGACACAGCCATTGCTCTTGTTTTAAGACCATTACGCTGTTGTTCAACATTCGGACAAACATATTGCTTGACATCGAGTTTCGCCTTTCCAACATAGTACCAGTTGTGTTTTTCTAACAAACGGGCTGCCACAATTTGATTTTGATTTCGTCTATATAAAAGACAACACGTGAAGTTCGGTTTATAAAATTTTGCCCACATTCTGTTTTCCCAGCCACTTAAATAAATGGAATCAAATACAGCCATTGCAGGTCGTGTGGTCAAGTTATAAGCTATTGCGCTGTAGATGAAAACATTATCGTCCAATAGGGAGACGTAGGTCTCTTTATTTTCGACTCTGTTGTTTGTATCCACGTGAAAAATGTCCGCGTACATTGGCACATCTCTGATGCCTGTCAACTGAAAAGTGATTAGTATTGAAAGTTATTCACAGCAATAGAAACTTATTTTCAGAATTCAATAAATAGACTGGAGAATTATATACTATATCTGGTTTAATGATGTCAACATCGAAAAGAAAGAAGTAGCATCACAGTAAGTAAACTATGGAAGCCTTGGAGGGCCACTTTTGAGTTTCGACTTACGGGTGTTTTTGACTTTTAAGTTATGACTTTCGACTTTTGACTTTTGACTTATGACTACATTTGTAATTACTTCTGACATATGAATCGCGTTGTCTTCGATAATAGTTTCTCTTCTTGTAATAATTCTTTCTCTTATAATACCTCCTACGAGGTATATAAGTTAATATAACGTCGCTTTTTCGCTTCGCTGCGATCATTTCCAAAAGCACTGCTTTATTTTATGTTTTCCAGTGAATTATAGAGTTTTCTCAGTGAAATAAAAGTGATAATCCACAGTTTTGAAACAGTGGATTACCATTTTTATTTTTCACTGTTTTTGCAATCATTAACCCGGATTTACGTCAAAAAGTATACCGAGCGTAATTAATGCTGGAAACCATGCGACGATGGCGTCGTTTAAATGACGTCATTTGCGCTATGTTTTCTGATGACGTTTCCCGCGATTTTCGGTATTTTATAGAAACAAACTCAATAAAAGTAGAGTTTTAACCATAAAATAAACAGAAAAATTGTTGGCATCGATGTAATATCACGTTAATTTCACTCGTGAACACCAAAAGTTGTTATTTTCACTCGTGGCTGCGCCACTCGTGAAAATATCACTTTTGGTGCCCACTCGGTGAAATTATAACGTGATCTTACACCGAAACCAACAATTATCCTCTATGTATTGCCTCTTTGGCATTTTTATAAGAACAATATAAACACGACCACACTCAATAAAATACAATTTTTATTTAAAAGATTTTAATAAAATCAATTATATATATATATAAAAAATATATAAAAAAATATATCATTTCTATCAATACAATGCAGTAACAAAATAAAACATGTTTAAACACGCTTTTTGTTTTGACTTTTGACTTTTAACTTATTACTTTTAACTTATTACTTATGACTTTTGACTTATGACTTATGACTTATGACTTTTGACTTTTGACTTTTGACTTTTGACTTTGACTTGACATTGACTTTGACTTTGACTTTGACTTTGACTTTGACTTTGACTTATTACTTATGACTTATGAAAAAATAAACCCTAACCCTAACCCTATACACGGTCCTCACGGCAGGTTCAGGTAATACTAGGTACCTGCTACCGAGGACCCATCAATATAACAATATGCTTATACATATTACAGCACTTTAATTTCCTTCGGTATACGTTGTGATATTAACCTATAGATACATAAAAACATTAAAAAAATTAAATGTTACCATAGCAACAAAAAAATTTCAAAATTTTAATTTTTTTTTCAGTTCCTTGATAGTTGGCTTTACGCCTGGAGGGCAAGCCCCCACACCCCTCCCTCCCTCCCCCACTTAAAGAAAGAGGAAACCTGCGTCGCCGCTCACTGCGGAGGCTCCCAAGGTCGCCTCCTGGCGACCCGTAACTGCTCATTGATACTAAAATAAATGACAAAGACAAAAGTAACTTAGATAATTTATTTACACAAACAAGTTTGCAGTACTACGCACAGACATAATTTTACTTATTGTTTCTACACCTGCATTGAAGAAACACAATTTTACACCATTATGACTCTTTGGAAACTTTGCCAACTCTGTATCTGTCATAAGTTAAAACTCGAAAGTCATAAGTCAAAAGTAAAAATAAAACATCCGTAAGTCGAAACTCAAAAGTGGCCCTCCAAGGCTTCCATAGTAAACAGTAAGTTGTCAGTGCGATGAGATATAGATATATCACATTATTATAATTTATTATTATTATTATTATTATTATTATTATTATTATTATTATCACAATCATAAGTTTACCTACTAATTTAAATCTGAGTTGTTATATACAATCAGTTTACGTGACTATAAATCAGGTGGTAAATCGGAAATGTCAAACCCCATCCCTGTTATTGTCACTGCTATCTTTTTCGTTTAGACAACCAGCTCTCAGTTTGAAGCTTTTCAGCAATAATAAAATGGGTCCAAGGTACGCACCTGGTTATTTAAGAAAACTGAGTAGACTGTGATTGGTGAGAAGTTGTTGAGGAGCAAACATGCAATGGTTGTCCAACATGCGATCAAGCCGTAGGTGCGGTACAACTTCTTCGTAGGTAGAAACGCCGCCACATTGCTTAGAAATAAACAAACAACAAATTAATTCAACAGGATGATAGCGTGCATTTTAAGCTAAATGCAGGAGAATAATATTAATATATATCGTGCTGACTATTCTTGAAAGTGACCCCCCTCCCAAAAAAAAAGAAACATTCACATGTGATACGTATCAAAACAATGCTAGGAAACTTTGGAACTACATGTATTCCGCGTTTACAGCAGTGATACATCTTGAAAAAAAAAAACATGATAAAAAAATTTTCAATTGAAATTACACCGGAATTCGAAATTCTGCAAGCACAACAGTGTCTCATCGAGATTAAAAAGAAAACATTCAACCAAGCATATTATTGAATTTAGCGGCTTTGATTAAAACCTGTTCCGTTCTGATTAAAACCAGTGTAAAACTATATGTACATCCCGCATGGAACTAAAATGAATTGAAAAGTTACGTTACCTTAGTATGGTTCTCTTTATCCCCATATCGTTTTATCTGACATTATTTTTAAAAAATGTTAAATTTTCTCAAAGACTATTTTTAACTCTTTTAAAATCTTTTTCAATTTCAGATTAACGAAAAAAAAACACAAAAGACCCCGACTGTTGTTGAACTATTGTTTAATGCACACTTGCTTTTACATGAACAATCTTTATAACTATTAATTGAAAAAAAGAAATTGTCCCCAGGAAGAAATTCAGTTATCTATAAAATGTTATTACCAGGACAAATAAACTGTCTTTCATTGCGTGCATTAAACTTGCCTTCGGCGGGTTAATCGAAAAAGTTAATTAGTTTTATCTTTCGCTGTTTAAAATGGCCATCAAATAAAAAAGGTTATTTATAACAGACAGTTACTCAAACAAATGCACATTACCAAAGTAACAACCAAAATATATATATGAATTTGTACAAGACATTTTTCCCTGCATGGTTAATATAGCGTTAAATCACGAAACTCGTCTTTGACTATCTTAAATAGTTAAACATTGAGAATACAATCAGTTTCACTTCCATCTGACAACAGAAAGTAACTTGGTATATATACTAATAAATGATAAATTTCTTACGTGTTTTCAATGCATTCCTTGAGTTTTAAGCATTTTTCTTCACCAAACAGTGGCATGGTAACACAGTAAGTAATATGACTTTAACGCTGTATTTCTTCTGTACAAACATATACAACTATATACTTAATAATGTATTTTCAACTATTTTGTCACTATTTCTGCGATAAAATAGCATGTATCGAAATTGTGGAGTTTTGAAAGTGAATACTTTAACACGAATTTTCCAGAGTACTTCAAACACTTCGATTGCACAAACAGTCTGTCAGTAGTACATAGGCATAGAAGTCATAGGTGCCCTCTTCTCTTCGCTACCCCGCCCCCACCCCACCCCACCCCCAAAAAAAAAACACCAACAACATGTTGGGTCAGTATATACCGGAGGGAATCAGTATATACCCCATTTTCGTAAAATAATGATATCATTTTTAAGCATAGAAACGTTTGTATACATGCATTGCACTTATTAGTTTTCATCTAATAAGACTCTTAACTTGCAATGTTTTTAATTTGCAATACCTTTTGACATTATATCGAACTAAACGGTACTATTGCTATTGGAAGTCTCTGTCTCTGTCTCTCTCTTTCTCTCTGTCTCTGTCTCTGTCTCTCTGTCCCTCTGTCTCTCTCTCTCTCTCTCTCTCTCTCATATGATAGGACTGTCTACGACCAGTTGAGATCACTCTATACGCCGCTGTTATTTGCATTGATGATCAAGCCCCTTTGTGTCATGAAGCAACACACATAAAGTAAGTATTGGCTTTAATAATGTATTTCATACGATCGCATTTACAATGTTTGATGGTGAACAATCAATTTTTTAGATCCATTTATCATACCTGTTTAAATTGGAAAGATACAGCAGAAGATTACGAGAAAACCGTTCGATAACATAGTACTTGTAAAAGAATATTTATAATGGAATAAACCAGTTAATAAATGATTAATATAAACAAGAAGCTAAGATGGTCCAATATCGCTCACCTGGCTACCATCTGCTACCATTGGCTATTATACAAGGTCAACAATAGCAGAAAGGGTCACTTTTGACCCTTGTCCCGATATGAACAATCTTCGTAGAGGTCAATTACATAATGCTATATTCTAAATATCTAAGCTCTGGGCCATGTGGCTCTAGACAAGAAGAGTTTTTATAAAACTTTTTAAGTTTTGCCTATATACATTTATGTAAAATCCAGTAATCCGCCGGAGGGGGGGGGGCGCAATTTTGAACAATCTTGGTAGAGGTCATGAATGTACAAAATGCGACTTTGTTCGTAACAAAAATGGTGGAAGTATCTCTATAGTATATAATAGAAATATTTTATTCTAAACTGCGTGAAAATTCGTAAAATGAATGTCCTTTCTTTTCCGTTTATAAGACAGTTGAGCCAGGGGAGCGAGTTAACTGTGTTACGTTCGTTAAAATTTGTTCCGAGGGGTATTGTGTCCGAGTCCAAGTGTCATAAAAAGTACTGAATACAATCTAATATATTTCTATTACTGAGGGTTCGACCTAGTTGGAGTACTAATTGCCATAGTTCTGGAAAAGTTATTCCATTACTAAACTTGCTAAAATATCACTAAAACGAAGTCTTGAAAAAATCAATATTTTACCAAAGTCAAGCGGAAATGGACCCATTCACAGATTATATTTGATGTTTGGCCAACAAGTGCATTATTAATGTTATTGGTTGAACGTTATGATTGCATTATGATTGCATTACGTTTATGGTTGGCTTTAAATGATTTCCATTTTTTAAATATGCGCACAGATATGGATGGTGCATACTCGTGAACGAGATCTTAAAAATTCTGCAGTTAACAAAAATGTATTGTATTTCGTTGACGGTGGAATTATAACGTTTACCTAACCTACTGTAAAACTGTTTTAAAGATCTATATACATTTAGTAAGTGTAAGCCCTTGCTTTATGAATGACCGAAATACCTAAAATTCTTATTTTTCCTCTTACAAATTACTAAGTTACAATAAAGAAAGATGTAAGATATCACACTATTTCACAGAACGTTACTGTTTTTATTTCGTTGTAATTAATGTTACAGTCATGGATTGCAACTTTTAACATTACATAATTGAAAGAAAAATAACGGTGCTGAAATACGTAAAAAATCACTCCCGTTGAATGTCTAAATGTTACCCTAATTCCAAAAAAAAGCTAGGTATAGGTGGACTACAAATGTATACATGCTGCATAAATAATTGTTAGGGTATGTAAACACTTATAACACTACCACAGCTCACGCTGTCACATAATTTTCAACTGTACTCACTTGTGATATATATTTTCAAAACATGTTTTAAAGGTAACAGTAAAATTCTTCCTAACCACATAAAATCATGTACCAAAAAATGATATGAAGACATTGATGTACGTACGAGTTCATTTGAATGCTTGCTTCTCCAAGATTTATCTGATGGTCTGATGTCAGCGGGTGAAGATGTCAGCGCTAAGACGGGTGAAGATGTCAGCGCTAAGGCGGGTGAAGATGTCAGCGCTAAGACGGGTGAAGATGTCAGCGCTAAGGCAGGTGAATATGTCAGCGCTTAGATGGGTGAAATGTCAGCTATGTGGGAGTGAAAGGGCAAAGACTTCTCATCCAGTTCAGACTAGCCCAGCGTTGGAATAAACGCATCATGCACTGTTTTCCTGTTGACACCTTGCCAGGAAGTCTATATAAAATTTGAGCAATTAAACAATTAGGTATAAGTAGTAGCATCTGTCTATCAATGTCGGTTTAATTTATGTACATGTAAAGGTTTAATGTATTAGTTAAAAATTCAATATTTCTATCAAACACGAGGGGAAGGGTAAATTTAGTCCTTTTTCGATGGTCTAAATTCAGTTTTTTTTTAAAAGATGCTAAAATTCAGTTACTTTCTGTGTTGTTTAAACAAGTACCCTACAAATGCTTAGCATAGTGCAGTGCCATTCTCCTACCCAAAAAGCAGGCGAACAACAACTTTTAATGAAGTTTTGTAAATAACAAGTTAGTTAGCAAAATGTGCATGTATATACATTGCACTTGTTAAACAATATATCTATTTCATTTGAACATTTTTTAACTAGATTTTATACACGACACTTGTACACCTTACGGTTGTTCAATGAAAACAAAGTCATGCAGTAATAAAAACATACCTTAAACATGTATTTCCAGTGTTACATAAACGTATCATTGTTCATATGATTACACTGTAAATGATTGTTCATCTACCCAGATCATATTTTATCTATGTTTAACGTAATAAAGTAAGTCAAGGTGCAACCAACATACAAACTAATATTCAGATTTGATATAGAATTACAGGTATAATAATTAACAAAGGCAGTAACTTTTAGAAAGGAAAGAAAGATAAGAAAGAAAGCATAATAGAAAATAAATATGAGAAGTCTGATTTCAATAACAAGTTGTTTTCAATACAATAACTGATTATCTATAGTGATCTATTCAAATTTTATATGGCTCGCGTAGTTGAACCAAAATTTAGACTATACTAGTTTCAAATTTCTGTAATATTATATTATAACTTAAGAAAAATGATCATATCTATATACTCCACACGCACTCAGAAACAAAGGCTCACTACCGCAGCGATGTGACTGTAATGTGTACATGTAGCAAAGTGTACCAAGATTGCATTATATTTTGTTTTACTTTTTCAAGATCAGGTATTGCAGGTTTGAGCCCTATATAAGTTTGTCCTGAAGTAGTCATGCACACGCATAACAGTTTAATGAGGATGTCAAATGAATTGCATTCTTCAGTCTTTATTCATCACAAGTAAATTACTTGTCAAAATTACTTGATGCAATATCATCAGTCCTATTTAGCCTTGGGTAATCAATATCAAATGAATTACTAAATATTTTTGAAGAAAGAAGTTATTCTGAAATAATGTTATAACACTTTCAACTGATTTGTTTTCCCTAGAATATTAGATATGGTTTACAGCTCATAGTGATGCATAATTCAAAAGTCAGTGGAGTTTTAATATTACTATTAAATCTTTTTTTCGGCGACTGTTTCGGCCTTTTTCACAGAGCCTATACAGATGTTGGAACCATAATTGGGAAAATAGATGACGTGTACTACAACAACACTAAATATAAGATTGCCACATATCTCGGAATACCGTATTCAGAAGACGTTAACGAATGGATGCGTTTTAGAAAATATCGCTTGCGAGAACCATTCCAGAAACCGTACAACGCCACCTACTTCCGTTCGGCATGCCTGCAGAGTGGTCACTGGTCTACAAGCCAGACAACCACTGAAAACTGCTTGTTTCTTAATATATATGCTCCAGCCGAAAGCACTATTAATCCGAGAAAGAAGTTTCCGGTAATTATTTATATTCACGGAGGAAAATTCAAATCTGGGACTGCGAATGACATTTCGCCGGAAATACTAAGTACAGCAGGAGATCTTATAGTTGTAACATTAAATTATCGTCTAGGAGTGTTTGGCTTCCTAAATAGCGGAAATACGTTTGCCAGGGGAAATTTTGGATTATGGGATCAACATCTTGTTATTCGCTGGGTTCGGTACAATATCGCCGCATTCGGCGGAAATGTAAAAAATATAACATTGATAGGTCAAGAAGCTGGGGCAGCTAGCGTCATGTTTCAAGCTATGTATCCAGGCAACCGAGGACTAATCCAGCGCGTGATTGCTATAAGTGGCACATTCCTCAGTCCATGGGCTTTGCAAGGTACTAATTTGAGACAAATTGCCATAGAATTAGGCTGCTTAGACGATGATGATATGTTTTCGTTCAGTGACGAACCTTTAGTTGAGTGTATCAAATACAAACCAACAGCCGACATTTTAGCTGCAGGCGATGCCATCGAGAATATAGGACCAACCATCGATGGAGAGTTCGTTATAGCTCATCCGTATAAAGTACTCGCTCTTCGTAATAATACATTCGAAGACGCCAACGACTTCTTTCGATCACTAGATGTGATCACAGGCACCACTGATGATGATGGTAGTCAAATACTTGCGTCTCTGATATCGTTAGAGTTTGGTATTTCCCCTGCAAGTGTATTTGTATCTCTCTTATCCGAAGAAATCGAGCAAATTTTAATACCAAAATTATTGGAGCCTGTTTTTAGAAAGCAAGAACTGTTTACGAATTACACGCTCAGCAAACAGACAAAGAAAAGCATTTTATATTCTACTCTTTATAGGTACACAAACTGGACTGATCCGGATTCCAGACAATATATGAGAGAAAATCTACTTCATTTATCAACGGACATTAATTTCATGATCCCAACAGTTCAAGCCTCTGACGGACATTTTTACAAAAATATGAACTCGTCAACATATGTGTATCAATTCATTCACAGTCCCGCGTACGACTCGAACGGCCTGGGATGGTCAAGGGGGGCCAGCAATGGTGCTGAGACGTTATTCATATTTGGCTTCCCGTCCAAAATGATTAATGACCGAGGGTTTACCAAAACGTCAATTTCTGAGCAAGAGTTACAGCTCTCCAATAATATGATGACATGGATTTCCAATTTTGCAAGAACTGGGTATGTTCTTTAACCGTATTTTTGTTCAGTAATAAAGAAAATATTTTTATTTTAAATTAGTTTGATAACGTCACGTTGCCACCTGTCATATTTGATAAAAATACTGATACGTGCACGTCCAGCTATGCCGTAGGGCCTTTTTTCACGCAAGATGACATCATGTCCACTTAAGTTCCGTATATGCATGTTTATTCTTAATGTTTTGTAGTTAAAAATAATAACAGTAATTTACCAAAAACATGTAGTAGTATGAAATAGGACAAGAAAGAAGTATTCGACTTTTAAGGATAACTTTATTTTTTCAGCGACCCAAACATGCCTAGGAAATTGAAAGGCTTTGGAAATTCAACGGTTCAGTGGCCAAAATACGGTGACGAACGTCATTATTTGCAATTTTCCGTAAACATGTCATCCGCTGTGTCACTAAGCGCCAGATATGGGGAACCAGCTACATCGTTTTGGACTACACTGGTTCCAGTTTTGTTAGAAGCATCGCCGCCACAACAGCGTAATAACAAGCACGCGGACACAGCAGTCTTTACAGCATTTCGGATCGCTTCTGACAAGGTTGAAATTGTGATTATTTCCCTATTGACGATATCAAGTGGGCTCCTATTAATTACTGTACTATTGATGATATGTGCATGTAGATTTGTCATTTGAAAATATAACTATAACTCGTGCATGTGTGTTACTTTTGCGTTTGAATGTCTGACCCTTAGTCCCCGGCGCAATCATGTTTTTTGAAAATAGTCTGTAGAGAATCTCTCAACGCTTAAAGGTGTATAAATAACTCTTAATTCATTAAATACATGTGAAACGTTTTCAATGAAAAGATGCAGGGAGACTTGAGCTTTAATACCCGAGGGTCACAACTCATTAGCAATGATAGTTTTCACTTTGCCACTTACATTCACTGAGACACAATGTATTAGTATATAACATAAACGCCTTAATCTCAAAACCGACGTGATGCATTCAAGAACAAATAATAACAAATAACCCCATTCAGTACTTGCAAATCTTGCAATGTTGATTATGACAGTAAGTGTTTAGCTGGTATGCTTGCTGCGACCGTCATTCACATATAGCCGCGTCAATGGCCCTGAAATTAAAGCGCCACTTCTAAATTGCTTGGTTACCACCTAACTTACCTTGTAGGTTGACCAGTACAAAGATTTTTCTTGTCAAATTTAGTAATTACTTATGACAGTTCTTTATTACTTGATGTTAAGTAAGTCAAGGAGATAATCTCGTATCTAACTGAACTTTGATAATCACTGTACATGGCAATAATATTCAGTTTTGTCAAACTTACATTCAACACCATATTATCGCCGCAGTGTGCAAAAATCCGGTAACAATATTAAATCTTTGTTGTGCGCTTTTTTCATTTGAAAAAATGCATAATTTTAAGGGTGTTTTGTAAAGTTCTGTTGACTTTATTGCTTGCACATGCTTCAAACTTTTAACCATTGAAGTGAATTGGGGAGTGTACATCAATGTAGGAAATGAATTTTTTTTATATCTTTCCACCGAAGTATTGGGGTATATTTCTTCATTGGCAATTTTGGAAATTTAAGAATCGGTGAAAGTAAGACCATACCTTCGGGCTTCGAGTTTGCTTATTCCGTATTCCGTCGTTCTGGCAAAAATTGCTCCGAAAAAAAAGATAAAAAGACACGAGCCTTTTGGTATTTCAAATAAAAAAGTATTATTTTTTTTCACCATTTGGCTCATCAGTTGCATTATCCTATAATCTACGCGATTTGAGCAACTGTAATTTGTTTCACACAATAAAAAGGAAAGTTAGTGCATGTGAAATGAAAATTAATATTTTAAAGCGTGTACCTAATAAAATGCTAGAATGGACCTTTTTATTACCACATAAACATTAACATAGGTTTTGTTTAATTATCGGCTAGATTATAGGTGGAATTGAATTATTAACACTGACGGAAGACCGGAGCCAATATTTGGAAGAGTGAGAACACGTGAATTGTATAGGGATGGTGGAACTTAGCGGGGTGACATATCGATCCTCTGCCGGCTTATTGATTTAACCATTCTCTCATAATGGAAACTGGAACAAATATGGCAGTCACGTGTTTCTCTTGAGTGCACAATATAGCATATTCGTTTAGTCTTATCAGTGCTTTTTTTCTCTATGAGCTAATTACTTGGAATTTCAGAATGCATGCACGTTTTGGCACGTGAACAAACAAAGGTATATTAACGAGAACATTTCAGTGGTTCTAATTTCTAAACATATGCGCTGCCAGAGATTCTGTTAGAAATCGTTAGCTAATGCTGTAAACGTATTACTATGCTAACATCCGTAGTAAAACAGTTTTCCTAAAACAAATGATGGATTAGAAAAAAGCAGTTTGAATGATACTCGGAGACATTTGTATCTTATACTCAGAAGATCGACTACACTCTTGTTTTGATTTTAAGTGCTGCAACTTATCCAAAGGTGAATGACTCATCAGTGATTACGAAAAGTTACCAACAGTGAAACATGGATGTAACATACTCGTTTACTAAGCCCCCGTCTTGGGGTAACAACGCACGTGCATTCCTTTCACAGTTTTCAGATGTATTCAGTGCTTTTGGGAAATACATCGCACCGACATATAAACATGACAGATGTGAAAGGTAATAAGTATAGGGTTATTGTATTCATGTATAGTTATTGATATTGTAATGCATTTAGAATAATTACTTAAGTTACGAAATACATTACGAAGTACGCTATCAGCCTAGTGCTAATGATAAAGGCAATAATGAGGGTGAAAAATCAATATGACAGAAGCAGCAGCAGCAACAGCAGCAACAACAACAACAACAACTTTGCCTTATAATACTATCATCTTCATAATTATCAGCAACATTAAAAACAGCAATATCATCATCATCATCATCCTTTTCATTCCCATTCCTTTTCATTATCGTTGTTTACATACGTCACGTCAGTACGTCAATCCTTGGATAAACGTGCTGTATTTTATTGTAAAATAAGTTACAACTTTTCCTGTATATGTTTACATAGGAAACACAGCCATTCGTGTTTGAAAACTACTTTAATGCCGTATTTGCCATATTAGCAGTCCTAAGAGACTTATGTCTAAGACTGCCAAAATATGTCTAACCATGTACAAGTATGCATACAGTTGGCTAAGTGTAGTAAGCCAACTCTACAGTGTTCAGAAAAAACCCTGATGCTCAGGTCGTCCCCAAGTGTTTGTGTACCGTTCTTAAGGGGTTTTGTTCCAATTTGTAGACTAAGTGTTGTTTCTTTCATTGGAATCCGCATTAAATGGGCAATCGCTATAATGAATCTCTAACTTGAAAGATTCCCCTTGCAATGAAACACAAACCTTATCGCAGTCTATTAACACTATCCGGACGCTGGGTTCGAATTGATGGCATTTGTTTTACAGGATTAGTTCTCTAGCGCTGGACTCAGCTGCCAAGTATCAGAAACAGTTTCTCAACTAAGTCGCGAATAAAATCGTACCGTGACATACACCTCAACACTGAACATCAGCGTAACGTAAAACTAAGATTGCTGCATAAATGTATTGTGCGATATTTAATGCCGAAAAAGAAGTGTTGTGTGCTGTATGTCGTGTCGTTGTGTGGTGTGATGTGGTGTGGTGTGGTGTGGTGTGGTGTGATTTCGTGGTGTTGTGTCGTGGTGTCGTTGTCCTAGCGAAGTTATCACGGTCAAACTATCAGCGCCATGCAGATGTCACAAAGTTGAGGGACACGAATCAGGGGATTTTCATCTTAGTGGCCACTACTTTATTGATTTAATAGCACATCCTCTCACACATTTTCCGAACAAGTCACAATGAAACTGTGAAAGAACAAAATCATAATAAGTAAAAGTTTGTTAAAGGAAGCTAAACAAGAGGCATGTTGGCATGGCCTATTCTCCCACCGAGGTAAGGTTATTGTGTGAAAGGTAGTCCGCATTATCTGCTGGTATTATCCGCTTCTCCTCTTTCTAGCGATGCGCCCCATGAAAATTTGTTAAATCATACTAAGAAACAGCGCGGACGTAAACGAATATGAAAAGGTAATGAAAGGGCAATAACTCTGTGAACAATCATTGACTGGAACATGCTGACAATGAAAGTGAAGCAGTCTATGACGTTTCAATGAATGCTAGTTAGAAGTAGAAGTATGGAATAATTTGATTTGATTTGAAAGAGATTTCATCAAGGTCCGTCCAAAAGCTAAATTTTTAGCTTATGTTTTGGATGAGACCCCAAGTATGGAATGTCACTGTGTACATGTATTTAGTTCCGTCACGCATCAAAATTTACAAAAAGCATATGCTAAGTGCCCTGTCCTTCACAGGCATTTATATATAAAGAATTTTAAGATCCATTTATCACTAATTTTACATTGATAAACCGTTTTGTGCTCATGGATAGACGGTCAAGATGTTGACAATGTGTGGGTTCTACCAAGGTCTTTCAAATAGTACTATTAAAAACACCTTGGTTATACCTTAAACCAGTGGTTTCTTTGGCTTTTTTATTAAGTATTGTCATTTGATTATTTTTTACATGTTTTTGCACAGTACATCACAATATTTGCCGCTAATCACACACACTGTACACTGATTATCCACTTCAATTCTGATCACTTCCTATTAAAAAGGTGGTTAAATAAAGTAAGGGCAATATACAGAGATGATGGATGACGGGCCTCGCAAGGCATTCAACATCCACGTTATAAAATAATTATGGTGATACCGCAAAAATGGACTGGTACTCAAAAACAACTAAAATGACCGTACTAAACTTCTTCCGAATCAAACACAGTCAAAGTTTAAACGTCATCTGATTTCGTCGTAATTCAAAATATAAACAATGCAAGAATTGAAAGAACTTTTGTAGATTATAAGACAAGACTAAAGGATGGGATCAGATATTGAACAGTAATTAAATAGATATATGTTAGATGCTAATGTCATGGTTGATAAATTGACCTAGTTCTAGTTATTAAGAAATTAATGTAGTTTCGTACTCAAGTCCATTCGTAACTACATGTAGAAGACAAAATAAAACCTGTTTATTTCATTCATTGCTGATTTTTGCATTTTGTTGCTGCTGATTTTTCATATGCAAAAATGCAAAAGTCAGTTTTATATTCTTGTTCATTATAGAATGCTCCTTAATATAAGGCTAACAAATAATAAAGGGAACAGATATATTTGCATTTATCAGTGTTTATATCAAACTGCAGCCAGCATGATCTTCAGTCTTCTGACATTTAAATGAAAATGGGTGTTTGTAAGCAGCAGCTCCATATAATTAACAGCCAGAGTTTGAGTGAAAGTATTGGCTGGACCTCACAGATCTGATATTTTATAACTGTCACACCTCTACGCCTAATTTTAATGTGCTCCTAATAGGCGGAAAGTGTAGTTTCATATTAGGAAAATTGGCGCATAATACACAATTTACCTAGTCAAAAACAAATTTCGCTCTAAAATGAAGATTTAAAATGTCTTTAAATAAAACCTAAGATTTTGAAAAATCTCACCACTTTATAAAAATCTTAATGTTTAAACCTAAACATGCATTACTAAAACTTACATACGGCATGATAGCCGTTTATTTTTATATTTCACCGATTGATGCAGGTGTGTAAATAGGTAAACGTAACTTGGAATCATTTTATATTAATATCTTAGTATCATTTTTAAACTTAACCTATCATTTAAATCTTAAATACATTTAAAATTGGATTTATTGCGTTAATAAGTGCCCAACAGAATTTTTTGGGGATGTGTTCCCAGCTATTTGCACATCAAAGTGAGGCGTGGGAGGGGGACAACTCTAAAGTCAACCTGTAAATCGGTCTGCCTTCGAAGTGGAAATAGTGAGACTAGAGTGAAAGTAAAACAGGATTATATATTTGTGCCTGGTAAATTGCAGGAACAACCTGTTAATGTGATGTGCCTGATTTAATTTACACTTATGTATTTATTCTTGATTGCGAAACAAGTTATTACAACTTAGATTAATCACTTGTGATATGCCCTAATTGCATGCATAGACTGGATTTCCAATGTCCAGACTGGGAGATCTTAATTTTAATTTTTTTGCCATGTCCAGCTGTCGTAACAACGCACATTTTGAATATGATTTTCAAGTAAATTTACTTTCTTATTGAGAGCAATGGCCATCTCTTTTTCAGAATCTAGAAAATGGTTGTTAAACTACAGGTCCAATGAAGTTGGAAGTGTGTTTATTTTGGGGATATAATGGAATCAACTTGTCTGTCTGTCCATCTATAGACACAATCTTGTGGACTTTACTTCTCCCACAGTTTTGCATCAGATGTTTTCTAGCTTAGTACAATAACTTACACATGATATGCAGATGTGCATCAAGTGAAGAATTTGTTGATGTCACAAACATTGTCAGAGTTATGGCCCTTAGTTTTTTTGTAAGAATATGCTATGTAGTACATAATATGGTACATGATCTTGTGGGTGCAACTCCTCCTACAGTTTTCTATCAGATGTTTTCTAGCTTGGTACAGAAACTTCACATGCAGAGTTGCCATTCCTTCACGGTTTCTAACTGAATTACTGTAGATGGATGGATTGTGGGTGAGAATAAATTGATATATAGGCAAAAGTATATAAGGTGCCTGTAGTGACAGTTCTAGTTGTAGATGTTGGGATCTTATCATTTAAAAAAGTCATGTTTTGTTGTTCAAAGATTGACAGTAAATTAAAACAATAGCTGCAAATCTTGTAAAATATAATGGTGGCTATTCTCATGGGAATTGTGGTGATGTTAAAGCTAAATTGCTATTCCATTCTCGTGATAACTTGATAACCGACTTTAATTAAAATCCTCTCCTCTGAAACACTACTTTATGAGTTCCCGCAGGATGACCCTGTTTTAGCTATTCTTCATTATAGCTCACCATGAAGCAGGAGGGGGATATAGGAATGGTCGATGTCCGTTCGTCGTTAATAGTTCCTGTCTGTTCCTTGAATTACAAAAATGTATTTTGATGAAACTGTGGTCTGATGTAAACATCATTAAGATGATGTGCAGAACCCATGAGCTGGTCACGCTGGCTCAAGTCAAGGTCACAACTTCTGGTCAAATGTTTGAGTCTAACATTTCTCCTTAACCCCTTGAACAATTTTGATAAAGCTCAGGTCAGATGTTCACCTCACCAAGACGATGTATAGAACCCATGAGCTGGTAAAGATCACAACTTAAGGTCAAAGGTTTGAGTCTTGAAATTTTTGTCCAGTCTATATTTCCTTAACTCATAGAAAGATTTTTATGAAACTTAAATATTCACCAGAAATCAAGACGATCTGCAGAGCCCATGAAATGGTCACGTTGGCTCAAGGTCAAGATCACAACTTAAGGTTAAAGGTTTGAGTCTTGCATTTCCTGTCTGCTCTGTATCTCTTTAACCTTTTGATGAAACTGTGGTCAAATGTTTAGCTCATCAAGTTCATGTGCAGCACCATTGCCACCAATGATCTGGCCATGCCTACTCAAGGTCAAGTTCACAACTTAAGGTCAAAGATTTGATCTGTCTGCTCATAAAACCTACATATCCCTATTTTACAGAGGCGTTTACTTTGACCACTTGAACAGATCAGTAACTTTATTTGCCTTTTAGAAATCCATGCTGAGAGAAAACTGCACTCAGTAACATTACTTCCTTCAATTTTCCTATTTTCGGCGGGGAGTTTGGCTTCTTAAACAGGAATGGCAGAATTGAAATGAGCATTTTCATTTCATCCCTTACATCGAGATCTGGTGCAGACATCTTAAACCTGATTCTGACAGTAAGCAAATAGTTCCACAGCAAAGTTACAATGATTAAGAGGCAGGAAAGGTTTTTATTCTCAGTAATACAGAAGTCTCTGCAGTAGGTTGATTACGATTTATGTCCCAGTTCATTTTTATCATTTCAGTCAACACACAACACCGCAGGGACTTATTACAGTTCCAGAATTTTGTCTAGTTCTTGAATCCATCATGTATATTTATGCTTGATTTAACTGGTAGCTCAGACAAGCTGCAAAAAAGCTTTGTGATTGTTCTAATGATACAGATGGAAACATATTCATACATGATTTCTTTAGGTCTATAGATGTGTGACTTAGCTAGACTCATCAGTTTAATGCTAACCATTGTAGAAATGTTCATGTTCCTTTTACATGGAAGAGTGGTGAATACGCAATACAAAACTGTAGGATGTGGCACTACTTCCTCACCATAAGGTGGCTCTCCAGTCCCTTACAGCAGATTATAATAGGCTACTTGAGTGTAAATGTTGCTTTTTCACAAAAGTGATTTCAGAGAGCTCATGAAAAGGATTCAGGCACCTGAGCTAGTTTCGTCACTTCCATTTGCCAGCTAGGTTGGTAATTGAACTGCCTGTGAGATAAATACATGTCACTTCTTTAAACATGTACTATTTTACACCTGAGGGAGTTCTTTATATCAGGTGGATGACATTTACACACACACAAAAAAAGTCATAGACTTAGAATAGTAATTTTTAAATGAACTGAAAATTTGAAATTGCTGATACATTTTTCCTTGGGTGTTTTTGTTTTCAGGTCAGTACAGATGAGGCTTTATTCCCTAAATAAGAGGCAGTTTGTTTTGGTGTTTTTCATTTTCTTCATATGTTTTGGTATCACAGTCCTCATTGGAATTGCTGGTAAGTGTATCTTTGTCAAGATTATCATAATTAATAGCCTTCTTTTTGATATTTTAAAATGTATTTTTTAGCTTATAAGCTTACTTACATCTGAGGTTATCATTCTTTTGTCTGAGACCATTGTCAAATTCCTGGTTTCTGATTTGTCAGAAAAAAAAATTAGATCACTTCTGCCTAAAGCATTCTGAAAATTCTGGGAAAAGTATTTGATAGTAAATTTTATTAAAGAATTAGGTATAACATGAAGTATTTCTTAAACTAACCATACAGCTTTATGGATGATTAGATCTATCCATAGTAAACTACATGTATCTCTGAATTGTATGGACTTTAATGGTTGATGTTGTTTTTCAGGGCCTCCAATCATTGATACAGTTAGTCACAATCTAACAGCACTCACACAACCTGATAGTGGTCTCAATATGAAGGTATGTCACTATATGATTGTTTGACAACAACAATCGTCTTTTCATTCTCTACAGAAGATGTATATTGCTTCAACAGAGATTCAACTTTACCTCCCAACACACAACTCTAGTTAAAAAAAGTTAAACTCACTATAATGGACGTCTCCATTGTTATACCCCCGAAACGAAGTTTGGGGGGGTATATAGGAGTCACCCGGTGGTTGGTGGTCGGTCGGGCGGGTGGGCGGTCGGTCAGGCGGTCTGTTGCATATTTCTTGCATATAACTTGAAAACTACTGGTGAGAATGCAATACAACTTCATACAATGGTCGAGCACAATGAGGAAGTGCAGTGTACAAGAACCATAACTCTATCTGGACTAATTACAGAGTTATTGCCAAGAATAATATCTCTATTTTAGTTTGTTTTTTGCAAGGTATTCTGTTACTACGAACTTCCTCAGTTTATAAAGCAGTCTTTCGGGGGTATTAATCACATTTAGTGATAGGTCTAGTTAAATATGGACACTACAGTACCATTTGATTGTTCATAGGAAGATTCACAGAACATTTACTGATTGAATAGCAGACTGTGTAGACCATGATGAAACTGCTATAGACTATCAACCTAGTCTACACTAAATACTAAGACAGAGTACTCCTGCAGGGTAATGTTGAGGAAGTATTCCAGACAAAGAATAATTTCTGGTATTTCCTGTTGACGCTGATAACATATTAACTCAATGTTCTCTTGGAATAAATTCCCTTGATAAGCGCCGTGGTGCTAATTTCTGTCACTTTCTCCAGA
The DNA here is from genome assembly GCA_022818135.1 of Saxidomus purpurata. Taxonomy (NCBI): domain Eukaryota; kingdom Metazoa; phylum Mollusca; class Bivalvia; order Venerida; family Veneridae; genus Saxidomus; species Saxidomus purpurata. The sequence goes on along the minus strand of JAFMSR010000003.1, from coordinate 46,641,137 downwards.
CATGTCATAAAATGTTAGCCATAACTGTCCTTATTTCATCTGTAGTGTTACCCTTGATAAAGGATTAAATGTCACTGTTCAATATTTCAGACACAATTATCTTTCATTGCATTTCTAGTGGTAATCACTAGATTTTCCGCTTGAAAATAAGTAGCAGGAAGGGGGGGGGGGATTTTCTAGAATATTGTAACTTTCTTTGGAGAATGTGTCCAAGCCATATTACAATAGTATATTGATGTGAGAAATCTATACTAATTTAAGGTACAGGGGTGGATAATCTTTGTAGGTAGCATAAGAATGCTAGCATTTTGCTTTATTGAGCCTTTTCAGCACTGCTTTACTGTGTTGTTTGATGTGAATTTAGCCTATTTGTCTTGACTATCAGTAGAAGATAAAGAATTAGAGTGTCAGCATCCAGGTTTTCATGTGGTAGTGATGTTCATATTACATCCACATTGCTATAAAATGTAACATATTTGGAAGTTGATACATGAAAGAATTGCTTTGTAATTTAAATGTGTCTTTGGCATTAGTTTGTAACCTAAGAGTCAAATATAACTATATTCTCTGACATTTTAATAAAGTTATACTTCATAATATATTTTGGTTGAAGTTTCATAGCAGATTAGTATTTGAGGAATTGCTGGTTGGATTTATTTGAAACTTTTCACATAATTATAAACTTCAGCATCTTTGACAGACTACAGAAAGCAAAGGCATGTAACTCTGGATGACATTTTAGCAGAATTAGCACTCTTTATGTTCAACATTTAAAGTTTTATGCAAATGACTTCTTGCATTACTTTGTAAATGGTTAATTTATGTTTTATATGACCTCTTTAACCCTTGTTCCATAGCTTTGTCTCACTTTTGATGAAATTATACCTCTTTATAGTGCTAGGGCAAGCCAGTATCATAAACTTGTTTGAAACTTCATATATCATAAATTTTACAGAATGAAGCAGTACTTTTGCATATAGATATTTTCTAGTTTGTACACAATGTACTATGTTATATCTTGTATCGTCAGCATGCAGTTAATGTTTATATTCCATGACACAGCATTTACATGGGAATATTGGTATTTTGTAACTCTATTACAATCCTTTGTTATATAGATCAGTTAAAGCAGACTTTTCCACTACTTCATTATGCTGTTTATCAAACTGTTTTAAGGTTTTAGCACGCTATCAATATAATGCCTATTGTTGTCTGGAAATATAATGGGAATTTTAAAAGATAACTTGATTGTTTGAGCTGAGTGGGGACATAAAATTTGATGTCTGTTCAGCAGTGAGATATTTTGAAAGATATTTTGTGGCTTTTGTGGAGAAGAACTGACTGATTGTATTTGTTTACCCTTGGTACCGACTATTGTCATATGACCGAGCAATGAAGGAGAAATGGGTTTCACGCCCTCATCATTTATAAGACAGAATGTTGTCACTGCAGATAACCACTTGGGCTGTCTGTTGAATGAGCAATGTTATTATTGATACAGTAAATATTGTGTTTGAGAGGTCTTTACTTAAATCTATCTCATCCAGTTTTCAGTCCTATATTCATAGAAAAGTTTCCTTTAATTCCTTCCATCAGGGTAGTTTTGCACAGGGAACTGTTTTCCCAAAGTCTTTAAAAAACACACTTATTATTAAAATGTTGTTCTGGATAAAATGAAGGTTTAGAAATGAATGAAAATCTCTTAATTGGACCAATCAATCTCATCATCGTGAAAGCTGTTTCCCCGTTGTTACCGGCCTCTCTCTCTCTCTCATATACTGACGCATTGTTGAGGCAGTTTTCAATTAAAAGTATTGATTGATTCATAGAAGATAGAGAGATGTCTTTGTCAGCATCAATGACAAAATTATCGGAGGTGTTCCAATGGAAATCTTTGTTAATTGCTATATAACTTGGAAGATCATTAGATTTCTGAGGATAATATGCTGAATATATGTACAGTAAACGTCGTATATAACGAACCCCCCGGGACCGTTAAAATTAGTTCTTTATATCCGGACTTTGTTATATCCATGTAGCATTTTCATATTAAATAAAGAAGGAAAAAATCTGGTCTTTATATCCGGAATTATGCTATATCCTGAGTTGTTATATACAGAGTTTATTGTACAGTATAACATGTGTAGAATGGTTGCCTGGATTATTGTACAGTATAACATGTGTAGAATGGTTGCCTGGATTATTGTACAGTATAACATGTGTAGAATGCTTGCCTGAATTATTGTACAGTATAACATGTGTAGAATGCTTGCCTGGATTAGGCTAACACTTAAAGATTCCCTGAGCAGCCATTGCTGTTTTTACACAAATAGTCATTTATAAGTTTAGTATAGTATTACTGGTATGAAAGAGACTTATGCTTTAAATGTCTTCCTCACAATACTTTGACAAATTGCTTTTATACAAATTTCATTGTAGTCTTAATTTAACTGGTATCAAGGTGAATAGTGGAGAAAGAAACTGGTGCATTATTGATGATACGGCTTTGTGTGAAGTTGTCATTTACTTCAAACAGAGAAATACCATATGTAACACATCGTTTTTTTCGTAATTGTTCACGTTGGTTCCTGTTAAATTTTATCAACAGTGGTCGAACTCATCCTCACTTTTATGAGTTGTGCCAACCTTTACTGAGCTTACAGTCTAAAACTAGCTAATACCATAATAATTTAAATTGTTGTTTGGCACAAATTACAAACTGATCTTATATGCAGTCATGCCAGGCATATTGTCTGCATGTACTTGTCCATTGAGTTTTAGCGGAGTATAATTCATGAAATACATACTGGGTGCTGCTCAATCACTGTTAGAGTAATTTTGATGAAAGTTACATTGTTGTACTGTCTCAATGAGCATATAATCTGCAGTGAAGTCCATTTAGGTATTTTGAAGATTTCTGATCATTTGAATGGTTTTTCTGTGAGGTGTTCTTTTATGGTCTAGACCTAGATTCAATTGAGCCCAATCTTCAATTAATACATATTGTACCATCTTTTGTTTTACAGACAGGTCCATTCACACTTAAGTCCCCTCCACTGTCAACTTTCCATCAGCAGTTCTGGTTGATTGCACACATTGTTACAGATAATAAAGCAGGTATGTAATTAAACTGAAACTTATTTTTAAGATATTCATAAGCCTTTATAGACAGGGTTTTATATAAACATGTTCATTGTACATAAATTATACTGTATAAAGACCACCCTTCGAACCACTAAAAAGTGGTCTTACTTTTGAATCAATCTTATTATCAAGACCTTTTTAGTATGAAATTAACTGTTTTGGTCTTAATGTTGGGGGTGGTCTTAATATAGGGTGGTCTTAATAGTGGAACTTCACTGTATATAGTAATAAAATGAAAGTGTAATTGAGTTTTTGATTAAATTTCAGTTTGAGAATCAGCTTTTAAAATAGCTAGAATATGTTCTGCACAAGAATTGATTAAATATTTTAATTTTGAGACCAGCAGCATCTTGCATAAAGGCTTAAGCAGAGCAGTTGCAGCGCCTGCATATTTGTTACCAGAAGGATTAACTTAGGAATGAAACATAATCATGATGGAATCTTTTATGCAGACATAGTTTGCCAAGTACAAAGTACATGGAATTCTTCACTTTTTAAAGTACTGCAATTATTCTTTTGAGAACTATATTTTACACTTCCAAATTGAAAGTTTTGATACCCTGTTTATTAGAAATGATAGGGTTTTTATCACAAAATGTGGTCATTTTTGTATTGCCTGCCTTCAAGTCAACAGGTTATCCCTAAATAAGGATCACATCCCAGTCATCTGTATGTTAGGCTTGGTCTGTCACACTTGACTGTCTTGAAATCACTGCAATCTCTGACTGGGGGTGTCATGGGTTCAAGCCCTGCTACTGACCCTGTCTCCTTATGTGAGAAAGTTTGCATTTTCTTACGAAGGACAGGCTTCAAGCAATGGTTCTTCCCAAGAATGCTGGTCAGGAATACTGCCCAAACGTAAAAAATATTTGAAAAATGGTTTAAACAGGCATTAAATCATGAGAAACAAGTGAGAAACAAAATCGCAATTTAATTTGGCTTCAGTCTTTGAGCATAGATAGATAGCAATAAGGATAAGAGCACAGCACTCTCTATTCCTCGTTTCCTTTACTCAGAAATGGTAAATGATAATCTTATGGAACTTAATATTTGAACAGAGAGTAACTGGTGAGACCTGAATACACAAGAACCATAACTATCTAATGTATTTTATGAGTTATCTGCCTTTGTATGGGAAAGTAAAATTTGATCTATAGGGGATAGTGACGGGATGAAGAATGACAGAGTCTTATCTTTTAAACCATTTTTAGGTACAAAGATAGAGCAGTCATTTATTGTGAGTGTTTTCATTGGTGGAATCAAGGGAGAGGACGAGAGTATTATCCAATCAGAGAATCCAAAACTTGATGGACTGCAACACAATAGAACAAGACTGTTGTCCTGTAAAGAGGTAAAATTGTTGGCCCAAAATGTTCAGTTTTGTAGTACATGTATATCCAATCATATGTATATCTAGACTAGCTGGTGAACTCATGTTGTCTGATGGCAAATTCTAGGATCATTGGAACCTTAGTAAGGCAGCCAGTTTAGGAATATGTATATACAACTGTTGTAGGTGGCTGCTTAAAGTAGTTTTATACTTAGAATAGATGTATTTATCTTCAAACTGATCAAGTTTCATTCTTTTATTGTCTAGGGTAAATACCTGCTTAATATGAGTGACAATTTACATGGTATCTACTGTATTCTGGGGATATCAGGTCCCATCTGACATACGATTTCTGTGTCAGCCCTCTGACACACTGCCATACCTTACAGTAGACATATTAGATGTTCCATTCTGCCTCCTGTGTACATTGGTATAAGATTTCATTTTAATTTCATCAGATAGTTATAGTTCAAGTCTATAATATGAGATAGACTAAGAATGTACAGATATGACAGGAAGGAAACTGAAAGTAATTTATGTTACAGTTACAAATTTAGCAATGATTTTACATTTACATGTTTACTTCAGCATATCTTATACTATAACAGTACAAAACATCTATTGTTTGCATCTTCCAGGAATGCAATGACCTGATTTTATTACACCTTGGTTACCTGGACTACACATATTATGTCATCAACATAAACTTCCACGGTCTGGAGGAACAGACACATTTTAACATAAGGAATATCATCTTCTATGTAAGTATACAAATATACAACAGGATAATGCTTTACATGAGCAGTCAGTTGATCAGAAAATTAACATTGTCAGAAGAAACGTTTTGACTCAGTAGAAAGGTAATGGTTCATTAGTACCGGTATTTCCAGAAAGTAATTATCCGTAGACATACTTTATGCATCATAAATAACATCTTTATGACAAGTGACATTGTAAAGGCAGTCAAGTGTTAACAAAATGAGAACAAATATTTCCTTGGCTGAATTGGGAATTATGATTATGAATAACTTTTCTCTGATGTTTTGTACACATCTTATAAAATCTTAAACAGTTGCTTTTATAGGAAGGAAATATGGAAGTTTAAGGCATTATCCTTTACAAAAACACTGAATATTAATTTTGGAGTGAATGTTTGAATAAAAAAGGAAAAATTGATATTTGATTTTGGCAGTTTTACAGTTTATCACTTGCTTTTGTATGAAGGATATCAGCAGACAAATTTAGGAATTTGAGATGCACCTTAAGTATTTGTTAAATGTAAGTAACAGTCAGCTTTTCATATATTTCAGTTTCAAATAGCATTTGTTGAAATCAAACTTTACAGGACGTACTTATATATTTTTCAGTTCAAAAGTTACCACACATCCTTTACAAAGTTGGAAATCTGGCTTCGGTTCTCTTTTCTTGTATTCACCTTCATTGCAACGGTAAGATTTATATTGTTGTTGTAGGAGTTTAACACCCATTTCAACCATATTTCAGTCATTTTTACAGGTTGACAGTTTACCTAACCATCATTCCTGTAACCAGTACTAGATCCCTATCCTTGGTAAGAAACTGCCAACTTTCTCACATAAAAAGATATTGTCAGTAGCAGGATTTGAACCCATGACCCTCAGTCTATGAGAGGTTACAGTGATTTCAAGTTGGCGACTAACCACTCAACCACAAAGGCTGACTAAGATTTATATGTGAAAATATTGATTTAATTTTGCTTGTTTAGTCACAGGCTTTACATTATATAGAGATACATTACCATGGAATGACTATCATGTTGATAGGTAATGTTGCTTGGTGACATCGTTATGTCTACTTATTTTCTGACTGTTACTGGGTAACTGGGTACAATGAAAATTCTAAAATGTAATTGTAACTAAAACTCAAATATACATACACATTAACCTGTCTTATCTCTGTAGAATTTGACAGCTATCATAAAATCATGTTAACTTATTGCCGTAGGATGGATGGTAAAGAGCAAAATGCTGATCAGGCGCATTACAGTGAGAGTGCTCATGAAATTAGATGTTGACCTTACGCACCACTCACTTGTCAGATTGCACTTGTCAGCCTCAGAAACACCCGATGCATTAAAGAATAAATATTTTTCTCAGTAAGTTCAATCATGTAGAACAACGTTTCATAAAAAATCTTGCATGAGAGTCTACATTGTTTTTCTTGTTACCTATTAATTTTCACACCAGAGATTTTATGTATTTCAGTGTTCATTTGCTCATTCGTTACGGAAGTTCACCCTACGAGACTGGTCTATAGAACAGAAATGGATGTCTTTACTATTACCACTGCTTCTTCTCTATAATGGTACATCGTTTATTTCACGTCTGCTATTTTTGTTCCTTTTCATTATTTTGGATGATATTTTCTGCTAGGTGTGTGTGTTAAGTAAAAGTTTAGAAAATCTTTGGGAGTCTGTTTATGCTAAAATTTGTTTAGATGAAGTTGTTATTTTACCAGAAGTTAGGTTCCTGTTTCATAAGTTATATAGATCAGAATAAACTCTGTTAAGTCTAGAATCTAGACACTAGAATTGTCAGATGCTTCTAAATTGATGTTTAGTTTCATTGTTTTCTACGGCTGGTTGAAAGTATGACAACCTTTTGTTATATTTCAGATCCCTTATTTCCTCTCACATTTCTAGTGGATAGCTGGGTACCAGGGATGTTTGATGGCTTATTTCAGGCATCATTCCTCTGCGCCTTGTTACTGTTCTGGTTGTGTATATATCATGGAGTCAGACAGGTAAGTAGCATACATAGCCAGGAACCACATACATAGCTACATATAAACAACAAATTCACAACATTGCTAATGTTCTGGTTGTGGATACCCGTAAGGTTCATGTGAATTGTCTGCATACATTCTTATGGCTTTCCCTGCTGAAATTTTTAAAATGATATGTTCATCTTTAACTTACCTGTGTAGACCCTTGTAAGTTCCTGCCTCTTGTCTCATAAAGGCCCATGCACTGATTTATTTTCTGATAAAATGTTTGTGCTTTTCCATGGACATGGTATTCTTCTTATCATTCTAGACTGACAGAAGGTTTTGGAAGTTTTATTCCCCCAAGCTGTTGATAGTAGGTTTAATATGGATATCAGCTGTAACACTGGCATCATGGCAAGAGTACAATGAGTTACAGGATCCTACATACTTCTATAGACTGGACACTAGTAACTTTATGGTAGGTATTTCTATAGACAGGACACTAGTTACTTTATGGTAGGTATTGCTGCAGGACTCTGATACCGTAGCAGGACATTTGCATTAGAATTTCAACTGTCATTACTGAAATAAAGAACCAGGGATGCTCCCTACTCCCTAGGCATAAATTGTGAACGGCTGTATCATAATTTTTTATTAGTAATATACTTGTCATATATAGCAATAAACTACTTGTTGATTTACCTTGCTTTGTGAGGGAGGTCTGTGTTTCAAGAACTTCAAATAGCAGAGTAGAAAATTGTTGTACTGAATCTGTCAAATATATTTGAAAAAGTGCAAAATAGTTTTTTTTTTTTGGTAACTTGACTTTCTACAAAAATGTTCTATTCCAGGGCTTCAAGATATTTTTCTTCATAGTTGGAGGTATATATCTGCTGTACTTGCTGTATCTATTGGTGAGAGCATATGCTGAGCTAAGGTCAATGCCATACTTTGGTAAATACACTTGATTATTTCACATTTAAAACAGTTATTTAGGCTTACCTTTAGTATTTTTTAATGATTTCAGTATCCAAATTATTCATCCAATCATACTTCTTTGTCCATTTGCTTCACTGATGCCTTACTTATTCTGGAGGAATTATATTTTAAAATTATGTCTGAGACCAGTCTCTAGCATAAGGCTTTCTGATTGGTCAGATTTGAAAGGAAGAGGGAAGAGTCTGTATATTTCAAGCGATAGACCAAGATTAACTGTTTGATTGTTATTGTATAACTGTTAAATTGAAGCAGTTCTTGTTACTAAGTGGCTTTAAAACAAATACGCAGCCAACATTTGCACCTTATAAATCTCAAATATCTAAGTTTGGTCAAGGAAGGTTAACTAAGTCCAAGTGCCAATACTACAAAATGAGCGATAAATGAAGAAAGTCCTGTAATGTTTCTCTTTCTTTGTTTCAGATCTGCGGTTGAAGTTCATGACTTTTCTGATGTTGATAGTATTGTCCATAAGCATAACAATAACAGTATTACGGTTTGGGCGTGCAGCATTACAAGACAATTTTGTAGCAGAGTTATCTACCCATTATGAGAACTCAGCTGAATTTGTAGCATTTTATGGACTGTTGAATACTTACATGTATACAATGGCTTTTGTATATTCGCCAGCTCCTAATGCAGTATTTGGTAAGTTTCATTTGTAATTAATTTTAGTTAACTGCTGACCTACATTGTAAATAGTTCATTTTTGCTGTAATTGGGGATGCACTTCTTATCATAGATTTATGTCTCTGGGAATGTTAACTTTTAAGGATGAGCTATTACTTGATTTTGGTGTTAATAATTAATTCTAACATGACTCATGATTTTATCTCTATATACAAAAATTAGAAAAAGTGTAAAAATATTGTACCGCATGTCGTTAAATGAGTGTTGGAGTAGAAAATAACGCTTTGCAGTTATTCACCTTTTGTAATATCTGGTCATGTTAGATTCCAATTAACATCCTTTTCAGAGTTGTTATCATCAAATAAACAATTATTTGTCGTTTTGATGCGCAGTTATAAAAAACTCGGGCCTCTGGCCACGAAATCATGGCAAATCACTGCTTATCAGTACTCCAAACATTGTTTATTAAACGATGAACACTGCTGGAACGGATGTTATTTCATAATTAATAACAATTCATCACATAATAAGAGGCTGTAACTCTATACCTTATTTGACATGCATCTAACATTGTTTGTAGAAACCCATTTCAAGGACAATCCTGGTCTTTCAATGCTGAATGATTCTGATGAAGAGGTGCATTATGGGTAAGCCTAATTCTATATAAACCACTTTCTGGCAGTGATAGATGAAAAAGATATGTGCTTATGTTCCTTCACAGACAGTGAGGAAGTGGACAGAGCAACATTTTTTATTGAAAATTTAAAACATTTTTACTTTGCTATTTGTTTACATTAAACACCCAGTCTTGGGATACAACAAAAGCACCAACTTTTGAGTGAGTAGGAAGCTACATTTTGTACCTAGAACAGGTTTTATCATCATAAAAATGACAGTTAGGCAAATACTGGCAACTGGTGACAGAAGACAAGAGAGTGATTAATCCAAGTCATTTTTTACCAAGATTAAACTGTTTCTGTTATTTACTGTTTCTTTTGCATACTGTTTCTGTTACTTTCTGTTTATGTTTTCCTTTTAGATCTGATACAGAGAGCATAGGTCTGACACGGGTCAGGCCAAACGCTGTGGGTAAATACGACAGTGACTAGCGTATACCTGTATAGTGGGAATGTTACTATACAGAACATCATCATACCCTTCTGTATGACATAATACTTTATCTGTGATGTATTACTTGAAGTGAAGTATAGACAAGCTGACTGATACGGTTCTGCTGAATGACTTGCCTCTCTCTGTAATATACATTCAGCAGAAAAGGTGCATAATATAGTGAAATAACAGATAACTTATAAACTACATACTTTCTTACAACATAGTAGCTTTAAACCTACGTAATAGAAGGCAGACTTTGATTTTATTTTTTTCATGTTTTACTGAAAGTTTATTGAAATGTCAATTTTGGTTTTCAAGATAGCTTTCAAGGAATCAAGTAAAACAATTTGAGGATTATATGAATCATGAAAATTGTGATAAATTGAAAATGATAGAAATTTAGTAGCTGCAGTGGGGAAAAGATAGTATATTAGATGTAGTTTTTGTAAGTTTTGTGGGGAAGGAGCTGTTTTCGGACTGTTTATTCCGAACATCTGAATGATGATAAGCAGAAATTTTTGATAGGGTAAATGATGATATCACTGAATTTTGATGACATTTTGCCTAATGATGCCTGATAATTAATTACATAATCAAGAATTACTTGCACCCTGTAATTGGAATTTTTTAGGGTAATATGTTACTAGAAAACCTAAATACGTCACCTAAAAGTATCATTCTTTAAAAACTACCATTAAGAATATTACTGTACTGCTTGACTTGCTTCAAATAAAATTGTATATTTTATAGAATGGTATGTTATATTGGGTACACAGTGTATTATAAAATAGAGGCTAGATTCTGTGATAGTACAAATGTGTATGATATGTTAACAAATGAACAGAGATTTGACATGATGGTGTAAAGGATTTATTATTAAGGATTTTCAGTCTACAGAAGCCAATTTATTTTCAGGAGAGGAAACAGTGAAACTGATAGAAAACTGTACATGTTTGCACTTACAATAAAGAAGTTTGTTTTAGGCACTCCTCAAACTTTGTAATTGTTCATCCTGATGTCTTATTATTTGTGTATTATAATCATGTTATCTTAAATATATTTAGTCAGAAGCATTGCAGAAAACATAAGTTAGAATAAAGTAATTATGACCACTTACTGATAACACTTCTTAGAAACACATGCGAATAAGGGGGTCAGTTATAAATTTTGAGTAGTGTACATGTCCTTTTGGAGTGTCTATTATATAGGGGATATTGCCTGTATATCAAGCAATCAAACTTTTTATTGCATACCTGCATAGGTTTTTCACAGAATAAGTGTTCTGATGAGTTTTTTCTTTTAAAATTAAAGAAAAACATGATTTTAATTTGTACTGGTAATACATGTACACTGTTTTTATGTACACTTTGAGTACAGTGACACAAATGTTGTTCTCTATGTCTGTTGCATGTTTTGTTTATTGATGCTTAACATTACGAGAAATCACTATATAAAATTATGTTGTATTACACAGATCTGAACTGTAAAAATTAGTTATTTATAAAGAATTCTTTGACAAAGGTCGTTGAATAGTTTGCAGTCATTATGCAGTACTATTGACAAAAATATACTTACTTTTCTGCCGGGACCAAGTCCTGGCACAGTTCAACCATGGCTCACTTGTACAGTCTGTAGGCTTGGTGCTGTGTTTGTTTTGAGTTTCAGACTAAGAAATCATGTATAGAACCATAGTTATTTCATCTGTGTCTCTGTAATCTACTTGCTAAATACACAAGGAACATCAGTCAGTAGTGCTAGTGCTGATTGCTGCTTTAAAACGTGGGCTCAGAAAACATAGTACGTCTCAATGTAAATTGTTAGAAATGTTGGAATTTTAGCCAATAAGTATTGTGACACATTTACACACGATCCTTTCTCTAGCACTTTCATAGCTTGTGCAAATGTATGCAGTATCAAAGTAAATTATTTTCCAAGCAACTAGGTGCTTACTTTTGTTTTTAAGCATTCCATTTCAATTTTGCATGATATATAATCTTATAAGAAAATTATGTTGTACCTATATTGTTAAGTTAATTTATCATACTTGAATTATTAAAACTGTTTACGTAAACAGGACTGTAACTGGGATGCAGTGTTTGGAGTAGAGGGCAGTTCTTCTTAATAACGTTTGTTCACTTGTAAATAACCATGACACTACTTCATCAATACTTTTTTCTGTTTCCGTTTGGATAACACCACTGCAATCACAGTTTAGTAAATTTTGAAGTGTTGTGATCATCCAGAAGCTTTGGTAACTGATCCATACAACATTGTTATGGGCTGTGTAAGGTCAGTAAGATGAGCTATACCACAGATTTAGAAATGCATGTAGTATGGTGACATACTTGATTTTATAGCAATTTTCCTATCAGGTTGAAGTGGACATGATTTCATGTTGATCACCAGGTTTTTTAGCATTTTTGAAATGACAGAATTTTCAAACTGATATGTAACAGTGATTGTTGGTCTTGCAAGATACTCTGCTTCACAAACAAGTTTCACTTTACTAGAAATAATGTGGATGTGATTACTCCATTACTTCATCAGAAGTTTTGTTCATATTTGAGTACATGGTTACATGTTACATATTTAAAAGTTGTATAATTTCATTGAAATAATTTACTTCTTTGTTGTCGATCACTGAAATCCATGTTATTCTACAATGTATTTAATGAAACAAATTTTGTATATACATAGTTAAATACATGTTTTTATATGAAAATTCATTACTTTTATTACTACAGTTATGACGTAGTAAATCCAAGGTTTATACACGGAGTGCAATGCCAAAAGTAGTCAAACATTACCTCATTATTACATTATTGTTTAAGTGTGACAGTTTTCCCATATATTTCAGCAATTTTTGTTCACTGCTTCAGGTTTCATGTACATTGTTCACCTTCGGTGTTTGATATTGGCTTGATGATCTGTTAGTTTGGACAGCACACCATTTATTGTTCATAGGACTTCTAATAGATAATTTATCAATTGATTAACAAAAAATGTAGAACATGACAACAAAAAGTAGTACATGACAACAAAAAATGTAGGACATGACAACAAAAAATGTAGAACATGACATCATAATGTAGTGGTGCCCTGGTACTCACAGCAAGAATTGACTTAAACAATGTAAGAATAAGGCCACTTTGTACTTTAATATGCACTTAAACATGCATTTGTATAATTGAAGTGACACACAATTAAGACTAGAATTTTTCTAACTTTTTATAAATTGATTAGTTACCACTTGGTAATTTGTTAATTGATGAAGTGCTGGATAATTTGCTGTGATTTAAATGTTGCTAGAATCTTCTGTCCTGCTTTCTTTGGGATGATTATTAACAATGATCAAACCTGACATTTGTATTAATTAATCATGAGTAGCTGAATATTAAATTTTGTTTCAGCATTAATTTTAATGCCTGATTAAGTAAAGTGTTTGTGCAAATCATGTGACTTCATGTTGGATAGGCTCAGTTTTGCTTGTCATTCATGTTTATATAGATCTGTCTGCCATACTTCAACCATCAGAAAATAAGCTTTGCTGTGCGAGCACTGACCGTTTGGTTCATTTAATGCTTTTGTAGACTCAGACCATTATATGTATGAATCTGGGTCCATTATGTACATTGTTTTAGGGTAAATAAAACACAGTTCTATCCATATTCTGTCAGAAAATCATTATTCTGTCTGGGTAGATTAAAGGGGCTTTAAGGTCCATTTTAACTTTTGATTATACGTCCAGTTTCTATTTACTACCCTTTTGAACTGAGTGGTAGATTGTTGTTGTTATTTGTAAAAACATTCTAGTGTTGTGATAGATCTTTTCTTTGCTCCCCACCAGTTTGTCTGTTCCGGTATGTACATATGCTGTTATATATACACACAATTTAAGTCCTATTTAGTGCAATAGTAAATGTTATTGGTTCGTGTTTAAATATTTTAAGTTTTTAGCTCACCTGAGCACCAAGGGCTCAAGGTGATCGAGTTATTGTGATCGCCTGGTGTCTGTTGTTTGTCTGTCTGTCCACACTTAACTTTGTGTATGAAATAGAGACTGCATTTTTCACTGGATCTTCATGAAACTTGATCAAAATGACTGCCTTGATAATAACTATGTTGACTTCCAATATGGGTTATCTGGCTTCAAAAACTAGGTCACGGGTTCAGATCATAAAAAAACCTTGTGTATGCAATAGAGGTTGCATTTTTCATTGGAGCTTTATGAAACTTGGTCAGTATGATTGTCTTAATGAAATTGAGGTCGACTTCGAGTATGGGTCATCTAAGGTCAAAAACTAGGTCATCCTGTTAAAAACCTTGTGTATGCCATACATGTGACATTTACAACCCAGTCATCATGAAAATTGGTCAGAATGTTTGTGTGGATCACTTGGGATTAAAATCTAGGTTACCAGGTCAAATCTGAGGAAAACCTTGTTGGTACTCTAGAAGTCACATTTAATAGCCGTGTAAATTGGTCAGAAGGTTTGTCTCGTCAAGGTCAAACAGAATGTTTGTGTTTATGATATATAGTTTAGGGTTGAAGTTTGGTCACATATAGTCATAAGTAGATCTCAGGTGAGCGATATAGGGCCATCTTGGCCCTCTTGTTTAGTGTTACTAGTAGTGGTAAAAGGTAGGTTATATTTGCAGTCCTGTTCACATTAATGTTTTATCTGAACAGGAAGTGTTAATTTGAATTATATTTCTTAAAGTTACAAGAGAGGATTTTCTCTTTGAAACATTTTTTCAGTCTCTTACTTTAAAGTCTAACCTGTAAGGAAATATTTGCATAATTATTGATATATTTTAAAAAGCAAATAGTTGTTCTGTGTATCTCCTTCAAATGTATAAATTTCAGTTTAATTTTGCTTACAGTTAGTAAATAGCTTGAGATGTATTTTTTTGTACGACTACATGTATCATTTGTAACTCTTATCTTTATATCCCTGGAGTGCTCTGAGAAAGTGCAAAATTAAGGGGAGATCAGGCTGACATAATAAGCCATTCTCTGATAAATCTCTTCAGCTCTTAGTAACAAACTACTTTGCTCTGGACTTACTGAATTCTATGAACTGTTCTAGGGATACAGGAGTTAATTAAGATTATCTATGTTTATACTTATTTCCTCCTTCTCTGACTTTACAAAATTAAAATTCTTCAATGAAATAAAAATCAATTTAATTTGAGCTGGGAAATTTTTTAACTAAAACAGTTCAACTCAGACTAAAAATGATTACTACATATTTTTGTCTTGGGCATTGTTTTATTTCTCATCTTTTTGAATTTGATTCAGATATTAATCAGATCTGAGTAAATCCTTTGGCCAAACTGATACTAGTATGTTACCTTTTGGTGCCACTTCTGGTTGGGATAGTTAGATGGTACATGTAGTTACAAATGACAATTGTGATGGTAAATAAAAAGTAATTAGATAGCCCAGTTAAGTTACAATAAATGCATATTTTAGCAAATAAAACCTAAATCTGACAGCTGTTTTTTTTTTCATGGTATGACTTACATTTACAATACATTTTGTATATGTACATTATTTCTCATATTTAGCATCCATTCCATATACAAAAGTATTTAGCATCCATTTCTCATACAAAAGTATTTAGCATCCATTTCTCATAGTAACCAGTTATTTACCAGCACTACCACACACATTATGGCTCAAATAATTAGTACCCCTTTATAAATTTAATCAGCAGAACATACACACATTATGGTTCATGCATTAAATGAATTGGTCTCCCTGGGATATCTAAAATTTGATGAATCAGAGATGTAAATACGATTTTTAACTTTCATTTTAACTCAACTTTTCCATTAGAAGGGGCTATCCAATTTTCTCAAAGACATTTACATATATTTACAAAGTACTTTATAACGAGGCTTTAATGGGCCATAAAATTGCTACAGCTTTTATATATTATCTATTAAAAATGCTGGTTTTGAAATTCTAGGAGCCATATTTGTTTAAAACACGATACACCTTAAACATCCTCTACAGACAAGAGTCCATAACTCTGTCAAGGTTTTTGACCGAATTATGGCCCTTTTTTTACTTAGAAAGTGTATTGAGCTTGGTTAAGATTTTGTAGCCACCTCATTTTATTTCAAAACCATTGGAGGTATTGCTTTGAAACTAACCATACTTGTTTACCATCACGACCTTCATCAACAGACAAGAGGACATAACTCTGTCAAGGTTTTTGACAGAATTATGCCCTTTTTTGACTTAGAAAATACATTGAATATGGGTAAAATCCACTTATTGCCTTAACCCTTTGAGATATTGCTTTGAAACTTTTAATGCTATTTCACATCATTACCCCCATCTGTACGCAAGAGAAGGTAACTCTGTCAGGGATTTGTTTTAAAAATTAAGGCCTTTTATCGACTTAGAGTCTTGGTTAAGTTTTTCGTCAGTCCACTTTTTGACTGAACTGTTTGAGATATTAATTTGAAAGTTGGAATACTTGTTTACCATCATGATTCCCAAACATGGGCAGGAGAAGGTAATTCTGTCAAGGATTTTATTTGAATTATGGCCCTTTTTGACTTAGAAACTCAGTTAAAATTTTCATTCTTGTCCACTTGTTAACTTAACCATTTGAGATATTACTTTGAAAGTTGGAGTACTTATGAACCATCGTAAGACCTATCTGTAAGCAAAAGAAGATAACTCTGTGAAAATTTTTCTTTATTTGTACTTAGAAATTCCTAGTTAAAGTCTTGTGTGCCCTTAACTGTCAAAGTTTTGTTTTATTGGCAAGCACTAAAAAAGTCGAGCACGCTGTCCTACTGACAGCTCTTGTTTTTTTCTACAGTCAGTTAAATTTAATAATGTCACTTCTCTTGGGATTTCTAAACATCTGTCTTGATGAGAATCAGTACTGCTGTAAATGATGTTATTTTTTGCACCTATTTAAAATCAATGCTTTAATTCCATTAGAATTTGTTTTCCAATTTTTCTCAAAGACATTTACATATAATTTACAAAGTACTTTATAACGAGACTTTAATGGGCCATAAAATTGCTACATGCTTTTGATATAATTATCTCATTAAAAATGCCTGCTTTCTTGTAATTATCTAGGAGCCATGTGTGTTAAAAATGAGGAATCACGATACAGCCTTAAACATCCTATAAAAGACATGATGTCCATACTTCAGTGTTTACAAGCTTTCCTTTCACTGGACCTAGAGAGCTTTTCAGCCGCCTGTCTACACTATTTGGCAGGGTGGCATTTAGCAGCCAACTGTCCTCCTGTCTGTACAGTTGTGACATCATGCCAATAAGACCGTGTTGCATAAATCAATAGACTTCAAATGTGTAACATAGATCGATAGCAAGAAGTGCTGACTATAAAAACAGACTAAATGTGGAATAACCTGATCCCTAAACTCCATTGAACAGCACTCCCTGACACCCAGACTTACAGACAGAAGAAGGAATACCCTAACTACATGACTATTTGTTGGGGTCACGTTGATCACTGTTTATAAATTGCAATGATACAAGTTTGTTTAAAGAACTGTTCATGAAAAAGCAAAGTCACACTTATTGCTTATTGTTGAAAGAATCGACCACAAACATTAATAAAAGGTCACTGTGAGCTTGCCCTTTGACAAGTGTCCTCAAAGACGAGAGCGATAATCAACTTGTGAAGCTCTAGGAATGTATGTCGAAATGTTCAGCATTAAAACAAAGGTCAATGTGACTTAAATAATCTTGTTCTGATAAAACAGGATGATCTATCGATCCCAATAGGCAACTTTCTGTGAAGTTTCAAAACTGTTCCCCAAATGGTTCGGCAGTAATCGAGTAATGCTCTTATTGTCAGGACAAAATTTGATTTGTGTTTCTTTCCTTTTCAAGTTAGATATTTGATATATCAGTTAGTTACAGAACTGTATGGGACTGACTCGCTTAGAATAAAATTTCATCAAATTATTATAGTCATATCTATTAAAGCCAAGGCTATATTGAAATGTCAAAAACAACATTAACAATCGGCTATAGTGAAACTTGTATTCTTGGTGCTGGGTTCGGGAGCTCATGGGGGGCAGATCACGAATGTGTAAGTGGTACTTCAGCGTGCAGTTGGGTTATAGTTTCTGTAATGAATACACCCTGACAAATCGCATTTAATCATCCGAGTATCAGGTCCTTAATTCTGAAGTATCAAATTGAAATTATGATTGATATACCACGTCTCTTTAAAATATTTAATGCGTCAGTGCACCACAAACTGGACTCCAGTGTCGGATGCAAGACTAAATCAAGTTCACATAGTTCACATAGTATGAGGCCGAATATGTTACACATATAAGCATATAGCTTGTTAGGCCTATGTTAGTGTTTTCCCTGTTGATAATGATCTTATGAAGATCAAAATTAGCTATTAATTTTTCTAAAATTAAAGTGCTAGTAATTTAGCACAAAAATAACAGTATGAGCTACTGTTCAAGGTATAATAGTAGATTAATTACTATCATTAAGTTGGGTGTAAAACATTTGACAATGGTAACAGTACTGTGTGTACTGTTGAAAGATAATATGACTAATTATCATCAGAATGGACAATTCAAAACATATATTTTACAAGTTGCTATGAACTGTCTTATCTGTCTTATTAGCACAAAAATAACAGTATGAGCTACTGTTCAAGGTATAATAGTAAATTAATTACTATCATTAAATTGAGTGCTAAACATTTAGCAATGGTCACAGTACTGTGTGTACTGTTGGAAGATAATATTACTAATTATTATCAGAATGGACAGATTAAAAACATATTATTTACAAGTTGCTATGAACTGTCTTATTTGTAACATAGGGGTTCAAATTTCGATTCTTGGACCCAGTGTTTATTAAGTCTATGCTTGAAGGCATTTATTGAGGGCGCAGAAACCACCTGTCCTGGAATTTTGTTCCAGGTGTTAACCACTCTTTGACTGAAAAAGGAACTTTTAAGTTCAGTGTTTGATCTTTTTTGTAGATCTGACGGGAATTTGCCCTTCTGAGTGAATTAGACAATCCTGGATTATCTCTCTGAGGAAAATAACTGCCCCCACTAACAATGTCCTTTCCTCAAGTATCTTATAGACTTGGATCATGTCTGCACGTTCACGTCTGTATTCTAAACTTGGTATTCCCAGTGTTTTTATTCTTTCTGGGTATGGCAAGTGATTTAACCCCTGGACCATTCTTGAGGCTCTTCGCTGGACATTTTCTAGGGCTGTTTGGTCCTTTTTTAGCCTTGGTGACCAGACTGGGGAGGCATACTCAAGATGTGGTCTTACTAGTGCTTTAAAGAGCTGTAAAAACATTTCTTTTGACATGTATGAAAAGGTTTTGCTTATCAAGCCTAGAATTTGGTTGGCTTTTTTTACTTTATTGCTAACACGTATTGTAAACTTTAGTTCATTATCAATTAGAACTCCCAAATCGCGTTGGCTTGTGACCTGTTCAATTTCCTAAATTTTGTTATCTTTATCTTTAATAAAATAAGAATCTGATTGACCTCTTCCAATGTGCATGAATTTACACTTATTTACGTTAAACACAAGGTTCCATTTTTTAGCCCAGTCACAGGCCTCAAAAATATCCTGAAGACTGATGGAGTTGTCATTTGCAGATGTGGTTGTATAAAGTTTGTTGTTGTCTGCAAATAATTTTAATGTACTTTTGATAACATCTGGCATATCATTTATGAAGAGGAGAAAAAGTAAAGGCCCTAATACTGAGCCTTGTGGTACCCCACTTTTTACCATCTCCCAGTTTGATGTTTTCCCATTAACCACTACTCTCTGAGTTCTCCCATGCAAAAAATCCCTTGTCCATTCTAACAGTTGCCCCCTTATTCCATAGGCCCAGACTTTTTTCAATAACCTTTCATGTGCCACTTTGTCAAAAGCTGCTTTATAGTCCAAATCATGAGATTATATCTAATTCACTACCATTGTCTATTATGTCTGTCCAATTATCTAGACAGTCTAAAAGTTGAGTTGTGCATGACCTATTTTTTCTAAAACCATATTGGTGAATGGAAAGGAGGTCATTATTTTCAAGATGTTCAACAATTTCTTGTTTGACAACTCTTTCCATTACCCTACAACAGACAGAGGTCAGGCTTATTGGCCTGTAATTTTCAGCCTTTGATTTTGGCCCTGCCTTATATATGGCAGTAACATTTGCCATTTTCCATTGGTCAGGTAACTTCCCTTGTATCGATTTCTTAAATATTATAGTTAGTGGCTTAACTAGACTGCATTTGCATTCTTTTATCTATTTCAAATCAGAGGACCAGCTTCATGTCTTACAAACTTTCAAGTTCAGTTGTCGGCATGGTATCACAGCATAGGTTACGTTGTGTATACAGTTGGCATATTAGTTGGTCTAAACATCGCTACAAAATCTTAGTTTCAAGGCCTACAATATGCCTGCGAAAATCCGTTGTCACGACATTCATATTACATGTTGTGCAGGGATTTCTCGGTGTAAAAAATATAAAACACGGAGGAGGCCTATGGTGTAGTTCTATCTTGTTATCTATCTTGTTATACTGCCTCACACCTCTCAAAGTTTTTGGGGGGGGGTGCACGCCGGGTGTATTTTTTGGGGGGGGGGCGCGCCGGGTGTTAATAAAAGATAAAACTACTGCAAGATAGCTCCTACAGTCAAGAGAAACAAGACGGTTAAAACTGTTAAAATAGTAAAAGAGTAAAAGGGTTAAAAACAACAGTAGATCAGTGTGAAAAAATGTTTATTTAGACCCAGTAGAACCGGAAAAATACAGGCACGACCTATGGGTAGGTATATTCAATATTAGTATGTATAAAAACACACGAACTGGCCAAAAATGAAGAAAGTATATGAGGAGTAATAGAACAAACAAATCACCGAGGTAAAATATATAACAACACCGTTGGGCCATCCTAGAAATTGACCTCAACACACGAATATTAGAACACGTCCCAGATTAGAATTTTTTATCAGTTTTACATGAACTTGTTACTATTTAAATACCTTTTACCTGTATCCTGTGTGGTGATAAGGAATCTTCATGTCATGGCTGCAGAGGTGAGTACTACTTTCAATTACAACTGTTTAGTTTCCGGACAGAAACCTTTTCGGATAATCGGTACTCAAGCAACCAGTAACACTGTTTTTAGTTTTGAAGAAGGCTTGACAAAGTGAAAGTGGATGTTCAAAAATTGGCTAAATGTGTAGACGTAGTAGATGATGGGGACAACGGGATGGTTCATGGAGTAAACAAGTTCAGAGACCGCAGTAGAATATCTCAATATATAAAAAGGTGTTCATTTAGTAGGAGTCTTTTTAACCAGGAACGGTCTATAGAGTATTCCTGTTTTAACTCAGAAAAATACGTTTCAGCCCGTTGGCTTGCATCTGGGTCATGACCCAGCTTGCATACAGTAGGCCTAACTCAAGTAAGTTGTTGTAAAGTCATGATTCACTCAGTTTGAACTTTTTAAGTTATTACTGTGACAGCACTGGGACGAATATATACTATCTTTAATATTATTGCTCCAGGACAGCACTACAAGAATACATTTTTGTACATATCTTTTTTTTTTATTCTAGATGAAGTATGTACATTATGAGAAAGGTGGAGCAGAGAACCTTTCTGTACAAACTACAAAGGTTCCATCACTTAGAGAAAGAGAGGTGTTGGTAAAGGTGTTTTCCACTGCTATTAATCGAGCTGATACACTTCAGGTAAACAATGACACCCACTGTCAAGGTACTTTTAGACTATAAATTTCACTAGTCAAAAGGTATGGAAATTCACAGATAGCATAAGTCTTAGTGTTAGATATCTTTGCAAGCAAGACAATGGACAAGTACTAATGTCATTTAACTTGTATGCTTTGTTATAATCATGGTCTGAGATAGGTGTTCTAGGTTTTGCCTGTTGATTCATATCTGTGTGCACTGTTAGCTCAAGTCTGCCACTGCAATATCTAATTCAAATCTCGGTCATCACTCGAGAAACAGTTTTGGATTCTATAATAATTTTCATACCATGTAAGCTCTAAGCAGGTGTTGAGATCTTAGTCTTTACTACACCAGATGAATAATTCAATGATACTAAACAAACAAAAAACTTAAGTGCATGAAAAAGAGCAACCGCTTGCAAAATTATAGGCTTTATCTCCAAGGGCTGATGGTGTCAAATATACATTTAAGAATTGGTGCTATTTAAGGGATTTTTTCTCTTAAAATGGAGGAGCAGGCTTCCCAAGAGAAACTTGGCTTCAAGAAGAAAGATCACATCTCATCCAAAAATTAATGCTACAATGCAATTAGAACAGGTTTCTCTTTCTGTTTAGAGAAAAGGTATGTACCCACCACCACCTGGTGAAAGTGAGATACTTGGGCTGGAAGCTGCAGGAACCATAGAGAAGATTGGCTCTGATTGCAAAGGATCTTGGAAAGTTGGTGACAGAGTTATGGCTTTGTTAACAGGTATTTTTTTAATTATTTGTATGTGCAGTGAAATTGCAGTTTTTATAACATTATTTCATTGTATTGTGTCTCAAAGCATGCAGAAAATCACCCAATGTAATGGAAATTAATCAGGTTCCATTTTTTCCAGACAATGCCTTCGTATATGATGTATACACTTTTCTAATCTTGACATGATCTGTGAAAACAGATGCAACACATCATTACTTAGTGATGATTGATCTGTAGAAAAATGGAATATAATTTGAAATAATTGCTCTTGTATTTTTCAGTTTTTGACATGTGTTAGTATTTAAGAAAATATACAAGATATGTATTAATGTCTTGCTTATTTGTGAATAAAACAATAGTTTTAAAATTCAAAGCCTTATTAAACTTGTAGGGGGAGGTTATGCCGAGTATGTAGCCGTACCAGAAGACATATTGTTACAAGTCCCTGTGGGAATGAAGCTTGCTACAGCAGCTGGTATACCCGAAGTCTGGCTCACAGCTTACCAACTGATGCATATAGCAGGTAACTATAGTTTCTTCACTACTGATATTGTGATGATCTAATTTAGAGTCTGGCTGTTTATTGCACATTTTCTTTAAAATGTGAAGACCTTGTTCACTGGTTTAAACTTCTAGAAGAAAGTTACAACAAAATATATCATTTTGTATCATAATTTTACTCCCAGTGAGTGCAGTGAAGGACAATCAGAATTAAAAAATAATAATAATTTGACTCTTTTAATTAATATATTCTCTCCTTTCATCAGGTATATTTTCATCTGTCAACTTACAATGACTGATCTATTGCATATTTTCAAAGCATTAACTGTGTTGTAAGCCTCCTTTCTTTACTGTAATTCAGTATGGCCATTTTGAATGGTAATATAACTCTATGATACATTTCTGATAGGCAGACTTTGTTGTCATTAGGAAAATCCAACATTAATTTTACAACATGCAACAGGTACGAAAAAAAAAAGCTTTTTATTTTTTACTGCTTTTGAATAAGGGGAAGCTGAGGTTTCAACAGAAGAATGAAGTCAAAACATTGTTTCAATGCATGATATTGCAAAATTGCTGAAGAAGTTTTTCTGGAGAAAGTTAGAGAAATAAAATTTAAACAAGAGCTGTCTCATGACAGCACGCTCGACTATTCGAAAGCTTGTCGGTAAAATTTTTTTTTGTCTAAGAACAGGACCTGGTGTTTTGTGTAATTGTCTATCAGAATTAAGGTCAAAGATATGAAACTTGTTCAAAGACCTATGTAAATGTACAGCCCAGGGCGTTGCCTTACTCTGGATCTGTAAGCCAACTGGGGGAGAAGAGGGGGGATAATTTCAAAGAAATACATGACCTTGTATATTTGATCATGAATAACTTTGTAACGCTTCAAAATTAATATGTTTAAAATTAAAAAAGCATGCCCGCTGATGCTGCATAATTATTCTATGACATTTCAAAAAGTAAGCCATTTCGAAGTATTTCTAATAATGTCTGGTAAAAACTGTGACAAAATTCTAAGTTAAAAAGGAGCATAAATATGTCAAAAATCAAAAACATTGGTGAAGATGTTGATAGTAAACATACATTTTAAGTTTCAAGTCAATATGTTTGATAGTATTCAAGAATTGACTTTATAAAAATCTTTAACTAAAATTCTAAGTTAAAAAGGGGCATAAATCTAACAAAAATCAAAACAGAGTTATGGGGATTGTTTCCTCAGGTGAAGATGTTGATGGTGGACACATAATTTCAGTTTCAAGTCAATACCTTTGAAAGTATTCAAAATATTTGCCTTTATAAAATCTTTTATCAAAAATTCTTAGGTAAAAAGGGGCATAAATCTGTCAAAAATCAAAACAGAGTTATAGGGATTGTTTCCTCTGGTGTAAATGTTGATGGTAAACATATAGTTTGAGTTTCAAGTCAATACCTATAGATATTTGACTTTATAAAAAAAGTAACCAAAAATTCTAATTCAAAAAGGGGCATAAATCTGTCAAAAATCAAAACAGAGTTATGGGGATTGTTTCTTCAGGCGAAGATGTTATGGTAGACACATACTTTGAGTTTCAAGTCAATACCTTTGATAGTATTCAAGATATTTGAATTTATAAAAAACTTTAACCAAAAATTCTAAGTTAAAAAGGGGCATAAATCTGTCAAAAATCAAAACAGAGTTATGGGGATTGTTTCCTCAGGTGAAGATGTTGATGGTAGACACATACTTTGAGTTTCAAGTCAATACCTTCGATAGTATTCAAGATATTTGAATTATAAAAAACTTTAACCAAAATTTCTAAGTTAAAAAGGGGCATAAATCTGTCAAAAATCAAAACAGAGTTATGGGGATTGTTTCCTCAGGTGAAGATGTTGATGGTAAACATATAGTTTGAGTTTCAAGTCAATACCTTTGATAGTATTCAAAATATTTGACTTTATGAAAAACTTTAACCAACGCAGACGCCGACGCCGAGCTGGGGCGAGTGCAATAGTCTCCTTATTCTTCGAATAGTTGAGCTAAAAATGATAGAGAAAATGCTGTTTTAACAGCTTCAGCAGCAGTTAAGTCTATACATTGACTGACCTGTGTGCAATTTTTTTCTGCTATTTTCAAGGTGAATTAGAGAAAGGTGATACAGTGTTAATACATGCTGGAGGAAGTGGTGTTGGGACAGCTGCAGTCCAGCTCTGTTTGCTAGCAGGGTGCAAGCCTATAGTGACAGCAGGTTCTGATTCCAAACTTCAGATGGCAAAGGACCTTGGTGCTGTAGCTGGCTTCAATTACAAGGAAGGGGACTGGGGTGGAAAGGTGCTAGAATATACACAAGGTAAAGTTTGTGCTAGTGTCACCATTTTTAATGTAGTTTCTTTGGAAGCATTAACTTGTTACTGAAATGACAGAAATGTAAATTTTAAAACAGCATGAAGAGAATTGTTGCTAGAACATTGGCTTAAAATAGGTTTTAAAATTTTACCTACTACCTATTTTTTTTCTTTTTACAAAACTTGCATTTTATAGAATATTAAATAGCTGAACAGTGCCTTTAATTGATAATCGCTCCAGTAATGCAATAATTGCATGAGGGTGTGCGATTGTCACTCAAAAGGCACTACTCAGTTGTTGTGTATAATATTGTGATTCAATTACTCATTGTGTCATTTAATTTCTCTTTTCTACTTTTAAGTGCATGTTTTCATATAAAACAGCTACCTGGCATCATGCAGAAGCTGGATTTTAAATGTATCAAGCTAAGTCACTTAATGTCGGGCTCCACTTGTATCCAAGAAACATGTAAACAGTGGTCAGCTGTGTTCATATTTGTTAATTCCTGTTGTTTCTAGTCTAGTTATACAACTTGTTATTTGCTTTGAGCTGTTGCAGCATCTACATCTAACATTCTCGTCCATCTTCCACTCAAATATTTTTCCGTAGCAGCCATTGTATTCATGAAATGATGTCACATTAGCATGTTAAACTTTTTTCAATTGTAATGCATTATTCAGCAACATTGTATGACTTCCTGTATTTATGCATTGTGACTGGTCTATCGTTAGTTACCTGACCCAATCAGTGAATACTCTTTACATGATGGATATTTATAGCTATAGCAATACAAAATTTATGTAAAACTGACCAATTACAATGAATAATATAGAAAATGATAACGATATCATAAATAAATAAACATCATGTTATTGTATTGTCTGTATGACATAATCTCTACTTCCCTTCAGGAAGAGGGGTGGATCTGATTTTGGATTGCATAGGGGCATCATACTATGAGCAGAATATCAAGTCTATACGAACAGAGGGAAGATGGGTTCTCTATGGGTTACTAGGTATATCAAACATTGTATTTCTTGTTTTAAAAGTATGAAAACAGCAACATATTATATATTGGATTAGCATGATAGTAAAAATAGAGATGAAAAAACTGCTTTAAAAAAAAAAAAAAAAAAAAAAAAAAAAAAAAAAAAAAAATAAATATAATATTAATATTTTAATAAAAAAAAAAAAAAAAAAAAAAAAAAAAAAAAAAAAAAAAAAAAAAAAAAAAAAAAAAAAAAAAAAAAAAAATTTAAAATTAAAAAAATAAAAAAAAAAAAAAAAAAAAAAAAAAAAAAAAAAAAAAATTTTTATATAAAAATTATATAATATAAAAAAAAAAAAAAAAAAAAAAAAAAAATATAAAAAAAAAAAAAAAAAAATAAAAAAAAAAAAAAAAAAAAAAAAAAAAAAAAAAAAAAAAAAAAAAAAAAAAAAAAAAATATAAAAAAAAATTTTTTTTTTTTTATTATTTTTTTAAAAAAAAAAAAAAAAATTTTTTAAGGGGAAAAAATTTTTTTTTTTTGGGGTTATTTTGGGGGGAGTTGTTTAAGGTCTAATGAGCCATTCAAAATGATGTTAGATAAATCATGTAGTTAAAAACTTAATTCAGTATCCTTATTTTTATTTTTTATTGTTGTCTTGTTTTTTAATGTGCATGCTTAAAAATGTTGATAAACATACTTGTTGCTTAAAGTTGCTTTATTTATGTTTGAACAGGAGGAGGAACTATCAATGGGGATATCTTCAGTCAGATGTTAAGGAAACGTATCAGAATCACTGGAACAACTTTAAGAGCCAGGAATTTACAGGTATAAAGCTTATTTGTTTCCTTCCAGACAAACTCGTATTGTTTTACACTAATCTTTCAGGAAAAGGAAATAATATATAATAATGGCTTCCATTTCTCAGCTTCATAAAACTTTGTGTAAAGTTAGACCCATGCTTTTTGATTTAATGAGCTTTTCCAGTTAACAACGAAGTCAAAATGTTGAAGAATCTGAGAAGAATGAAATGAACCAAACAGTCATTTGCTAACTATTCCAACTAATTTATCTCACATCAAAACTTGTTTTTCAGTATAAAAAGAGAGTCACCGATGGTTTCACAAGGGATTGTCTACCCTTGTTTAAAGATGGTTCCCAACCAGCTTTAAAACCTATTATAGACACTCTCTTCCCATTCTACAAGGTGGCAGATGCCCATAGACACATGGAAGCCAATAAAAATACTGGCAAGATAATCTTACAGATCCGAGATGAAAACACTGGTGAAATTGTACATGATGAATTATGATTACTGTGGTCCTCAAGATATGTGATAAACTGTTCTGTTATATGTGTAGTGTCAACTCTGCTAGGTAGAGAATGGTGTCGGGTCTGTTGTAACACTGTCAAGTTATGGTACATCATTTACATCTGGTAGCACCTGCCCATAGCATACGTCCAATAGTGCTACATTTCATCATATCCTGTATTGTGTGAGTTTAATAAGAACTGCAAAAAATCTTTCTGAAAATCTTCAGCATCACTATACAGTGCCAGAGAGGCAGGTCCAATAACATGGAGTATTACATGTATGTTAAAATTATCACCAATTTGATTCAGGAACTTAAAAAGAACAGTTCCTTCAACAGCAGAATATTCTGTGATAGAACAGTTGGAGTTACACGACCTCGTTCTTCAATTTTATATGGAAAGTTTATTATACAGGTTTTCTCTGAAACACCAATACTTCACACCAGTCTGTAAGATAATAAAGCAGATTTATGTGAGGTGGTGTCCTAACAAGTACTAATTTTGCTTTATCATATCGTATTTTTTTTCATACCAGTTGATTGTTGTCTCTTTTATGTCTGTATGACATTGTATCTAGTATTCCACATTTTAAACAGCAGCTGATGAGAGTTAATTAGCAGTTCGGATTTGTTGTTTATCTGTTAAGTTTACATATCAATGTAAAAAGAAAAATAAACTATGACATTGGCTTTTTACGGCAGCTGGCTGAAAATGATGCATCACTTGTCTGTTTATCCTGCGGCATGTTGTATTATTTCTAATTAAGAATCTAGACTAACATGTTTGCTGCATGTCTAGGTGGTTGAAGTGATAGAAAGGCTGGTGAAACAGCTCTCAATCTGGTTTGCCCAAGCTTTTATATTAATTTTATTAGGGATGTCAACGAATACCCAAATTGGTATTCGGATATTCGGTCAGCCTTCCGAACGAATATCCGGATATTCGGTCGTTATGTACTTAATCAATCGTTGTTGATCAATTTGTCACATATTTTAAAATTTATAGCTTACCGTTGCCCTAGCCAGCCCGATAACTTACTTTCATATATTTAAAGTCAGACAATTAATGGCTATAAGATTCAATCATTCATGTAAAAAAATTAGGATAAAATAAATTTCATATAGTTACGTTGTTATTACGGGAGCTAACTATGTAAGGACTGTTGTATTTTTTGGTTTCGTTTTCTCCGTGACCGAGTTGTTCACAGACATTTATTTTCTTTTTCTGCTGTTCAGTCCTTATAGATTTGCAGTAGGCTTAATAGGACTGAGAAAGAAAAGCTTCAATTAATAACAACCTGAAAAGATTTTCAATTTAAAGAAAATAAATGTAAAATTATTTTATAATCTTAAACGGGGCGCTGTACAAAAAGATACCTCATGCAATGGCTAAAGTAAGCGCCTCTCAAATGTTTGTTCAACAATTCACACCTAGAAATTGAAACTCTTTTGTTTGCATAATCTCTTTTGTCTATCGCTAAAGATTGACTATAGAAAGTGTCATCACCAGAGCAACCGGGTATTGTAAACTGACACTTTATCGACCGTAATTGAAAATTAGTTATTGTCATGAAAACAACACGTAAATATTTAAGTTTTTTTATTGAAA
This sequence comes from Saxidomus purpurata, assembly GCA_022818135.1. Taxonomy (NCBI): domain Eukaryota; kingdom Metazoa; phylum Mollusca; class Bivalvia; order Venerida; family Veneridae; genus Saxidomus; species Saxidomus purpurata. The sequence continues at coordinate 46,611,942 of JAFMSR010000003.1, read as the reverse complement.
TTAGTTTTTTGGACGAATTTACCAATACTGGATACCTTTATGGTATCCGAATATTCGGAAGCTGAACGAATATTCGGATATCCGGATATTCGTTGCCATCCCTAAATTTTATAATGCTTGGAAATATCACATTTTATGTTCCAAAAATATACATATTTAGTATCATTAAAGAGCTTGTGATAGAACTTATTTCAAAATTATATGCATCCCTGATTTAGTTAATGACTGTGTATACATTCTGCTAAAGTACTAATATAGTTATGACCCATATGTGCTGGAAGGACAAGCTGTCATTTTGTCAAAATCGGTTATCTATAAAAGACGCATGTAGACCAGTGATTTAGTTACTATACACAATCTTTGCAATGGAGACTGATTACAATGACAGCAGTCAAGCTTTGTGCTATCTCTTTGTTAAATTTTGTTGGTCATTCAATTTATCCAAGCAATAGAAGGTGACATTTCTAGTCCATGTATTGGCACAAGTAGTACTAAATGTGGCAGGGAAATTGACAAAATACATATGCAATGAAACTTGGTTGTACAAGAAATAAAGTTTAAAGTAATGTTTAACTGTTTGAGTTTGTTAGCATATTTACTGAAAAATAAACTAAGAAAAACAACACACTGATTCATGTAAATGCAATGATTGGTTTATTTTTCTAAATTTAGAAACATTTTTCATCATAGTATCTATTCTACAAGAAATAAAACAATGAAATATATATGACAATCTGATAACTCATAAGTCAACACAGACAATATCTGAGAGAATATAACACACCTGTCAGTTACACGCAACTCTCAATATTTCACATAACTACAGCTGCTCATATAAACACCACTCAGTTTCCCACTAGCCGAATCAGAGATTTACAGAATGTACAAAGGCCCCATGTTTTATAATGTTGTGTTCAGAAATAATAATTGCACATCACAATGAAGCAATCTACAAAGCTAGTTGTGGGTTTTCCATAAATACATGTAACTCAAATTTCTTCCAGCGAAATCATTTTATCCCAACAATTCATCTAAAATTTCCAGCACTATTCAACATCTCCAAATATGGCCTCCAAAACGACTCATATTTACATTTTTGTATTGCACCGTTTTCCAATACTTAAAAATCTTTCATATTAACAAACAGAATTAAGGTAAAACTTATCAAGTGACTTTTTCAAGTACAGTTCAATGGTTTTTAATGGTTCACGGAAAAATCAAATTTGCACAGAAAAATGTATACAAAACAAGACCTAATTTTTGTCATGTTGCCAATAAAGTGATGCTGATTGGGACTGGCATAAATGTATGGGATACTGGTACAAGGTACTGTTTGGCACTTTAATTTGTAGTAAATGCAGGCTTACAGTAACTAGTATACATTACAAAACAGTACATAGATAGCTGTTTGCACATTGATTTGTGTATCTTGGTTACTCCATTTAAGGAAGGCAGAGTCATTAAAGACAGACTTAGCAAGAAATTACGCTCATTGTATTTTTTCTAAACCTTTCCAGGTCAAATGGTATCAATACCTACAGAGCAAAATCTTGGAAATGTATGAAATACTGTCCGAGGATCCATACATAGTTTGCTGACCTTATCCTTTTATTTCGAAATTAATTTTGTTGGAAATTTGTACACTGTTGTTACCTTTATTCTCTTTGATTTCGGAAACCCTAACGAGTAGATGAACCTTCTGGTATTTTTAACCCCAGCAGTATAATACTTATCATTCCAATGAAAACTTTAAATTCTTTAGTTAACTAAGTATGGAAACAAAAACCATACTTGTAGTGAAAGTACCTACAAACTTAGACTTACAAAGACTTGAATGTGATAATCTATCAAAAAATCAATATACTATTGGTGCACTGCTTTTAAAGCAATATCAGGAAACATTCAATCTAATGTAAATCAGCACCATGCATTTACTACAGCAGCTGCTTCAATGCATTTATACACGACATGTAATGTGGAATGGGCAAATAAATTCAGAGTAATCTCCCCTGCCATAAACAGCTCTTTCAAGATTTGATGTTTTGAAATTTTATTAAACCACAAGTACATGCAACAGTTGGTCATTATCTATATTAAAATTTGATCTAACAATAGATTCACCATGTAATAAAACCAGTTTTTCCACACAAACAGTAATAATAAATAAGACAAAATTTACATAGATGACACAATCTACAACAAATCTCTATGTATAAAATGTACACACAACTTACATTATACAATGTATGAACACTTTGGGCAAAATAGAATAAAGCATTCTGAACTCTGATTATATACCTTATTTATGTTAACTTGTATGTAATTGCAAACAAACATAACAGAATGCCTACAGAAATACACTGTTTCATTGAAGTAATGGAATTATCAATACACAAGAAACATGTAAAGAGTAAATAATATCATTTAAACAACATTGGAATCCAATTTACATTTTGCGAACTTCTAGTAGAAAACAGACAGGTTTCATAAACAAGTTTTTATTTCAAACAGCACTTAAAAGAATTTCAATGGTTTTGAAAAAGTGCAGAACAAGACACACTGCAACGTAAACTGGCAGATACAAACACAAAAGAGGTTAGCTTTTTTATGTACCAACATATACAGTTGAACAATATTTCATTGATCATAAACTGATCAAGTAGTTCCCATGGAGATCAGAGAAACAAGTTTTTATATTCAAGTGCAAAAGAACAGTCTTTGATACAGTACTGGTCAAACTCCAGGTTTCTTTTTTTTTTCAGTCAAATTTACAATTTAATATCTATACCATTTTATTACAGAAAACAAAAACAACAAAGATACAACTGACAAAAAGTATAAATAAACAGTAATGGTTTTGTGTAAATTTAAACATGCCATTTGAGAAGAATAAAATTGCCAAATGTATTTTATCAACCAGAAGATACTGAATCCCTTAATCTAAACCGCTTATACCCTCCCTCTGAGTCATGTAAATAAGCACCTATTAAACCAGCACATTTTACAGTTCACAGCTCTTAGATGTATTTCACCCGAGTGAGAGAGACTGACACTGCGACCCCAATCACTACTATACCACTAAAATTAGCACTCTTAGTCTCTTACTAATGGATAAGCAGCAGCATCAGTGTCTCACTTTATCAATTATAATTGTTTCACTTTAAAAACAATATTTGAATATTCTAACATTGGATTCCCACACAAATTAAGGCAGTATCCGGATGCCTATCATCCAGATGGGAGACATTAGGCAGTGCGAGTAGAAAACAGAGGTAACTGTGTCTTACAGACCTCCATCATGTCCATAGAGGCTTGATGAAGAAGTCTGACCTTAAATGACCTGTAAAATTTCCTTTCCTTTCAGCTAAACAGTTAACATCGTTGAACAATAAGCAGATATTGAAGTATTCTGGAGATTTGATATGTCATATTTTTCTAAGTCAAATTACCTTTTAAATTAATGCCTCATTTAACAAAGACATGTAACATCTCTGTTCTTACTGCTTGCTTTACAGAAAATATCCCCAACACAGGTTTGTATTTTTTGGTAGACTGATAACATAACTGATGACATCTACAAAATAAAGACCAATTTCTGACTAAAGGAAGTCACATCTTTCATTACAAATTTGTTGGTTGTAAAGCAAAGCTGAATAGCAGATAGCCCTTTTAATTAAAAATGAACTAAGTACCCACTATTTTGGTTCATATGGACTATCTTCCTCTTTATGATAAAAGAATAAGTAGAACAATCCATACAATGAACATTTGCCTTGCTGACCTAAATCAGCAGTCCTTCTCTGTGTACAACTCTCACAACCATGGTCCTCTGAGATACATGGAACACAAGCATATATATTGCAACATCACTGCTGCTTGTGTAGATGGCAGAGATCACAGTCTATCATAACAGTATGGGTCAGTCTGGAATCAAGCTGATACTGGACACAGTCTGATTGAGGTGGACACAGTCTGACTGAGGTCAAAGCCCGCTGTTCAAACTTGTCTGGTTCACAGTAGACAGTCTGGTAAAAGGACTGACTTCTGTCACTGGTCTTGTAAGATCTCGTGGAGACATTTGGCAAGCGCTGTTGAGGATTCTACTGCACTCATACATGTGAAGCTGATCACACGCTCGTGTTTTTTCACTAGGCTACAAAACAGAAAGACAACTATGACAAAAAGCAAAGCTGATGCATTTTATCATTCAAGACTATTCATTTAATGGCTACTTGAAAAGATCTAGTATGTCTATGACACTGACTTCTGAAAGTTCAAGAATATCAAACTCATTCCAACGAATGTGCAAAACAAAAGCATTGAAAACAGAGCTCTAGAACATATTGGTTATCTTTTTCACAGAAATAAGGTAAAGAGTAACTCCTCACCACTCTGTGGCCAATGGAAATCTTATAACTGTATAAATAACTGTATAAATCTTAAGACTGAGGCAATGTGACTGATTATAAAAATATTATGCCTATAAACATTGTGACTGGGTTTGGTTATGATTGTATAAAACCTATTCAAGTTAGAGAGCAGCCAACAAGAGCGTATGACACCTTATTGCGGTATCAGTGTCAATAGTGTATTTTAGAGACAGGTGTATGAAAATACATCCAAGACTGGGTTCTCAACGGTATACATACATTCCTTATTAGAGATGTAAGTATATTAATGAGTTGAAAAATGACAGGAAAGTTACCTTCTACCAGCAGCTGAGTATTTAGCAAGGTTTCGCAAGACAAGAGCTGAGGTGAGACGTATATGTTTGGTGACTGGACCCTCGCGTCCTTCCTGTAAACAAATCAAGCATTTATTGTAATATACCTGTGTTTTTACTGACATCAAATATTTACAGTACATTAACCTACAAGTGACAGGAAATTGTCACAAAACCAGGTTTTCATTTTCCAGTCTGCTGGCCGAGCGCAAATGTGTTTTTAAAGTCAGTAGATATACATAAGTGAAAAAGAAACAAAAGGTCTTCTTCATATATTACATGTGAAAAAAAGCAAAGGGCCATAATTCAGGCAAAATTGATCCAAACACAAAACCCAGACAATATGCACAAGGGCACTTGATGACAACAGTTCTGTGAGAGTTGGGTTTAAATATCTTGAGAAATGTAGGAGGAAGTGGGCACATGACAGTATTCTTCTACATATAACATATGTGGAAAAAAGCAAAGGGCCATAATTCAGGCAAAAATTATAAAAAAAAAAAAAAAAAAAAACTTGCTCTGTGTGGGGTTTGAACCACTGGTCTCATGAGAAATTTTGTCATCTTACTGTAACAGATTACTCCAAAGTATACAGGACTGGTAATCTATTCTAAAAATAGACAGTAATAACAGAGTATTCTCCCTGTTATAATAACAGAGTATTCTCCCTTTTATAATACTTAAATAAGGAGACACAAAATTGCTAACAGACAGACGGACCGGGGGGCCCGGGGGCAGAACATTATATATTCAAAATCTTTAGTTCACAATTATAGTTCTGTGAAAGTTTGGTTGAAATCCCTTGAGAAATGTAGGAGTTGCACACAGAAGAGTATTTCTCTATATATATACATTATGTGGAAAAAAACGAAGGCCCATAATTCTGTCAAAAGATCAAATCACAAAACCCCGACAATATGCGCCAGGGCACTTGGTGACAATAATTCTGTGAAAGTTTGGTTGAAATCCCTTGAGAAGTGTAGAAGGAGTTGCGCACAGAAGAATTACTTATGTGAAAAAAAAAAAGGGCCATAATTCTGTCAAAAGACCAAATCACAAAACCCCGACAATATGCGCCAGGGCACTTCATGACAATACTTCTGTGAAAGTTTGGTTGAAATTCGTTGAGAAAGTAGGAGGAGTTGCGCACAGAAGAAATTGTTTACGCCCGCCCGCCCGCCGACATACCCCAATCTAATAACCAGGATTTTTCCTTCGGAAAACCTGGTTAAAAATGTAAACTTTTCCAGTAGTTTTAGACAGAAAGAAATTCAGAACCATCCATCTTGACACAAACTATTCGATGAACATGATGAAGGTAAGAAGTTACTGCAAGCTGTGAAGAAGTGGATATGGTCACAGCTGCATCTTCTCACATGGCACCAGAACTGGCTTTCTTTCCTTAAAAGTGTGACTCAAAATGCTTGCATTTTGCGGTTTCAAATCTATCACATCAGGCTGTGTAGTTTTGCTACATCTGAGACAATGAAAAGTACAGTCCAAAAATTTCCTTATACAAGACTTCCTGCTCTACAATATGTAAGCATAACAAAAATTTACAGAAATTCAAGCTATAAATGCAAGAGTAACATCTATTGTCAAACCTACCATGAATTCTGGATATGGCGGTTTAGGTAAGAATCTCTTTATGGCCTGGTTAGCTGCGTCATTCGGGTAGACCATAGCAGGAATGGTAGGGGCGGCAATTTTCTGGCCAGTCTGAAATGACTGGAGTCTGCGCTGTGCTGCCACTCGTAGGGAACTTTCTGAACAATGGTGGTCCTGAAAGAGACAAGAATTAATGCTATCACACTACAACTAATAATGCGCAGACATTGCAACTGTGGATTCACTTAGACAATAAAGCTTTAATCATTTAAGCGTTTAATTTTTATAAAACTTTTAAGTTTTATAGCCTGGATCTTGTAAAGATATACATTTGTTAATACGCATACCTTTGAAGCAGGCAGTTCTCAGACGGAGTTATCATAAATTCTTGATTTGGATTTATAACAGTCTGGAGACTAAAGTCGCTACATGTTTGCAGAAATGAGCAGCAAGATCTAAGGAATTCTGCAAATAACATGAGATGCTGAATGCTTTCTCGTCCTGTTATGAGTCTTGAAATGTCTAAAATAATTAATAACAAACCTGTACATGAGTGAAGAGCGACCATCGTTTCCTGACCAATGTTTCACAACCATCCCATTTACACAACCCGTCATACTCTGTTTTAAGATGTACACTGCACACATGTAGAAACACACTTCTTGCATTATCGAAACACCTGGATGGAGAGAGTAACATTGCAGTCTTTTCAACAAAACAGTAGATGGCATTTTGTCAGTACTAAAACAATAGTTGTCACCTTCCATATTTAAGAGCACAATATGAATACACAACAATAAATGATTCAATGGCCACCATGACTATTTTACTAATCAGCAGAAATATGTCACCACTATGTTTTTTACACAAATTTTTTTAAACTCTGATAAAATCCAAACAATCTGTAGGTGTTCTTCACACTAAATTATTCAATGAAGCAAAGCTCTGTCAAAACCCAATCTATTTGAACATGAGAGCATTCACCATGAACCTTTTGCAAAATTTCCATGAACCTTTTACAAAATTTCCCTGAACGTTTTACAAAATATAAAAGCTTTATGACGCATGTTTCCAGTTTTCAACAAAACCAATGGTAATTTCTTCAAACAAGATGGGTTTATATATACAGGCCTCTACTCAATTGAAGAACTTGACATAAGTATTTTTCATTTCTTTATGCCTAAATAACTTAATTATACCTCGCCCCTTTTGCCAGAGATGTCATGGAATTACAACAACATTCATCAAATGGTTACCAGACAAATTGCTGCAGACTATTTTCATTTCTCAACTTGTGTTTGAAGAAAGCATAGTACATGTACTCTTAAAACAATTTCACAGATACTGATACCATATCACAAGGGAGTAAAGCATTTCTGCATTCAATTTGATAGAGATATTAAACTGAAAGCAAGTTATGCTTAAAAACCAGTAACAGTCTATCCATTTCACAAAACTGATTAACATCATGAAAAATGTATGATTTTATTTTGTCTGAATAGGGCCTCTAGAGATAATGTTATCTTATTTGATTTAGGAAGTTAACCCTTTTTAAAGTGGAAAGCAGACTAGGCTTGCAATACCATTTCTCTTTTTTACATCTATTTTATGGTTGTTATACAGTGATATTTTATTTATATATTAATAGTAGCAAAAAGCACTGTAACTTACGAAACAGCTGGTTTTATTTTTGCAAATGTCAACAGCTTGAAATAAAGTATTGTGTTCAGTCGATTGGTGTTAGGTTTATTCAAATAAGTAATCTCAATTTAAAGTGATTTCCTGTATGAATATAGCATCCCATGCTCGCTTCAGTAGACTGCCTAGAAACCTTACACAAACAACCAAAACTTGTAATGCCCAAATATTTCTATGATTTGAAATCTTTCATGCATAAATATCAGCATCATGTGGAAAGAACCACCAAAAGTCTGGAAACTTGTTTTGTTTAACTACTGTAAACAACAGTCTGTATTCTGGGAAGTGACATCTTATAAAATTGTAGATGTTATAATAATGTTCTTCCAAATTAAACAATACCTACAGCATCCATTTAGTAGAAAATGTCTATGCAATTCTTGAACCACTGTAGTAACAAGATTTTGAATTATTACAAAAACTCAAAATTTTTAAAAAAAAGTTATAATAACTATTTCCAAAATGCATTAATTAACCATTAAATACACTGAAATATAAAATAAAAACTTACTGTTTACACTGAGTCCATTCACACATGAATTCTGGCAGTGAAGATGTTGTAGCAACTGGAGATGTCGCAGAAGATGGTCGAGAGTCGGATGATCCACTGCCTCCTGACTTACTACGACTGCGCTTTTTCGCTTTTGTCTTTTTGCTATCACTTGACTTAGGACTGGAAAGTGATTTCTTAGAGTCTTTATGGCTAGTTTTTGACTGTGAGACAGCAATGGAATGTTTATCACTAACAATGGAGCTCAAGTCTGAATTAGCGGTTGATGACGTGGTACTATCACAACTCAATTCTCCGTCCCGAGCCGATTCTGGCGTTGGGATGTGCCGCGAACTACACACATTGATTTGATTGCCTAATGAATTTTTGGATGAAATTATCGCATTGTTTGTAAATGTGATGGGTATTGTACTGTTGTTGATTTGAACTGTCATAATATTGCCATACATGGCATTTGGTATGATCTGCTTCACTACTGCAGTAACACTAGTTGGTTCTGGGTCTGGCATTTCACAGTCACTTGGCTGAATATCATTCTCCATAATACTTTGTGCCAGAATATCACCATCAGTCAAAGTTTTCGCATCTTTATCATCAACATTATTCTCAACAATATCTGTTTTTATACTCTGATCATTGCTGTCTTCATTAGTCTTATCAATATTACTATCAATCATACTTTGTGCTAAAATATCATCAGCTTTACTAACAACAGTCTGTTCACAAGTATCATCAGTTTTCTCAACAATGTTTTCAATTTCAGTTTTGCTCTCATCTGGTTTAAGAGAAACTTTATGATTCACAACTCCATTCATTCTAATAATCTTATCTAAGGTTTTGCTGTCTATATCATCATCACTAATTCCATTGACTAGTTTTGTGGTTTCTCCCCCATTTACTAACCCAGGGGAAGGCACTGATGGACACTCTGGAGAGCTTAAGTCACCATTCAATAATGGTTTACTCACACCATTTTCCATCCCATTTTGTAGAACATGAGAATTGTTTTCTGATGATTTTTGTGTGATAGATGAAGCATTATGATTCACAACGGAAGTCTTTGTAATGGTTTGAGATTCTGATGTGATACTGTCCTGACTGTCCTCCCCAGGTGGAATATCATTATCTCCACCTGAACTAGCAGTTTTCACTGAGCTTGGATTCTCTGCCTCACACAGCATAACATTCATGTTCCCTTCTAAACTATCTTCATCTGTAGCACTCACTTTAAATTCAACATCCTTTAGAAGATTCTCCACAGCCATTCTTGCTTCAAAATCCTGTTCAAGCAATCCATTTTCAGATACTATTGGGACATTTATTGGAGTTTCTGCTCTGAATTTATCAAGCAATTCTGCATCAGAAACTAATGCCTCTTTCTCTACACTACTTTCTTTATATTTATCACTATTTAGAACAGAATCTCCATTATCTATAATTTGATCTTCTGTCAAAATTTGATCATGCTCAATGATATTTTCATTCCTTTCACTGATATCCATAGATTCTTCAGTACACTGATTCAACAAATTTTCAACAGTTTCACCCACTTCTACTGAATGTTCCATTTGTTCAAGCTGTTCAACAGCCATAGCAGCTTCATCTGATTCATAAACTTCAGTGGTGCTATTCACATTTTCATACTGAATTTGTTCATGTGCACTTTCACTATTCACTTGGTACTTGGGTTCAAACATTAGCTCATTTCCATCATTTTCTATCATTACAGGCTCATCTTGAGGTTCTACACAATCAACTGTCTCTTCCATTATAGATCCAACAGCAGATTCTATTTCTGCCACAGCAGCTCTTGACTCTGTTTCCACACTACTTGCTGAATTGTTCACATTAATTACAACACTGGACGGTTTCATAGAATCAATTTCATTTGGATTATTTCCCACCTTTTGGTTAACAGCCTCAGATGCACTGACCATATTTTTACCCAATTGAACTTCTTCACATACACCAAAGTCTACAGAATTTTGAGATTGCTGGCCATTTGTAAGTGTAGAGATACCACTTTCTGTATAATGCACTGATGACTGACTAGCACTTACAGAATACACTGATCCCGTAGAAGAACTCACTGATGATGGTGAACATGATGAACGAATGACTGATGATGACAATGATGATGACATTTGTAATGGAATTTGAGATGTCTGCTGATCAGTAGTTATTTGTGGTTGAACTATCATTTGCTGCTGAGTAACAAACTGAGAATGAGGCATGGATTGAGACTGTATCACAGGTTGTTGCGTCATAAACTGTTGCTGTGATACCAACATTGTTTGCTGAGAGACCATGACCTGTGGCTGGGCAATCATCTGTTGCTGAGGAGCAACCATCATCGACTGCGGCTGAGCAACAATCTGTGTGTTGAGACTAGAAGCAGGGATCTGACCCTGAACGTACATATCACCAGGCTGAACCACAAATGTTTGTACTTGTGATGTTGGCTGAGACTGGATATAGGTTTGACCACCTGTGTCAACCGTACTATTTGGTGAAGCATATTGGATGTACGTAGTCTGAGTTTGTGGGAAACCTGTTTGGTACTGTATTGTCTGTCCGTCACCAGCAGCTGCTAAGTCCACACCAACCATCCCAGAAACTGGTTGCTGAATAATAACATTACCTTGTCGTATTTTCTGAGCTAATAATGTTTTAACCATAACTTTCGCTTCTGGATTTTGTGCATCAACTGTCTGATAAACAACGTCTTGAGTTGTGAACTGAACATTCTGAAGAACTGGTTGTTGAACAACGGTTGGCTGGTTAACACTACTGGGAGCCATTCTGGGGACAATACTTGGCAGGTTACCTTGAGCATTTTGCTCTGGGCGCGGTAGTATTGGAGCATTTTTCTTGCCGCCTGGTTTGCGTTTTATCACTTGCTTTGATTTAGAGGAATTTGGTGTGTAGACAACTGTATTGGTAGTAACACTGTCTTGATTTGAAACATATCCCTGTGCCAGAATTCCACCGGCATTGGAAAATGTTGGCATTGTAACAGTATTGCTTTGGAGATTCTGCGCTGGGGTCTGTACTGGATTCACTTGTTGCTGTATCAGCTGTTGGCCTGGAACACCTGGGTTAAAGAGTGGAGGACGTGGCATGACAGGGGGTCTAAATGGCACTGACATGACTGGCCTAGTTGGCGGTGAGGCCAGCTGTTGAGCCAAATTAGGTGAACGAATAGCACTGCTGAGAGGTCTAACTGAAGGAAGGCTGGGAGGAATACTCACACTACAGGCAGGTTTTGTAACTGAAAACATAGCAAAGAAACACACTCTAACACAACATCCAAGCAAAACAAACAACACTAAACTAATGTGGCATAAAAATACTAAAGTTCTGTGAACTAAGAACTAAAATGTCAACTTATCCTCAAAATAAATTTATGAATTGACCCCACACATGGCTATCTAACAAAGTTCCTCTGTGAATATATTTTGCATTACAATGTGTCATTTTGTGAAAAGTACATCTTTAAAAGCTTAAAACAATATTTTGTACATTGTTTACTAAATTTGGCAAAACAAAATTCTTTCTGAAAGTGGTAGATCTTAAAGACATGAAATTGGTTTTATTTCAATCTTTAGTTTCAAATTAGCTTTGAATAGCAACATATTGCCCCTAATAACCTTAACCTATGTAGATCAACTACTGGTCATTATCAACGTCCAGCCCCCACTAAGTATTACTGATAAAGTCACCATGACACTATCCTTTGACCTACTAACCTCAAAAAAGAAAAGTATGTGTCATCAACAGATAGTTTTCAAAATTGAGCCTAGCTTTTTGTTACATTACCAATCAGGTAACAATTTGATCTACTGCAATTCCCCCCCCCCCCCCCAACAGAGGGAATGGGTAGATAGTCATGTTTGTGTTATATAATTATATAAATACATGTACCATTGAGTCACCAGGTTACATGATGATAAAAGCATACTTGTCATCTATCCCTATTTCTTTTATCAGTGAAGGTCTATCCAAATCTAAGCATTCAACATTTCTTTTAACCACGTTGAAATATTAGTAACTGGCAACATCAGTCGACAGTTATGAACTGCACACATTTAATGAATTTTACCAAAATGATGCTATTCAGCAGAGTAAAATACAAGGCAGAATTACATACACTATATAAATAGCGGAGAATATGCTGTCTTCAAGAAGTGTAAACATTAACAGAATTTTGTGCCCTTTTCTCCCTGGGTAAAGTTTATTTCAAGTCACCGATGTAATAAACCAGTGCAAATATTCCAAAAAGATCAGGTGTTCTGGTGACTCAATAATGTTCTTACAAGAACAATAGTCATGCCTCTTTCTGATAAATAATACAGACAAAAAAGACTGCATGTAGTTTTTTGTTTAGAATGTAAGTATACTAAGATGTTTAAAAGTACAGTACAAGACCACTTGGCAAGCAGAAACTTTTTAGAAATGCACTGAACACATAAACTATTTCTGCTTCTTTATGAAGAATGCTCGAAGAGGCATAACAGCAAGATTACAGTAACTGTTGAACTAGAAACTTCTGCAGGCAAGTCTTGTCATATGTATCAATTAATTTTGATGAACAAAAATTTACATAATCCCTGACAACAGAAGATAATAATTGGTGCAAACAAAATATCATATGGGGAACTTCTAGACATAAATAAAACCAATGTTTACCCACAAATATTCTAGTTACGTACATAGTTACAATATTTAAGGAACATGCAACAAATACTTTAAAATTTGTCATGCAGGAACTTATATGCAATCTATTCACAAATCTCTTTGCTTGAAAACCAAATTCAAACAACATAAGTTGGAACTTGTACTTTAAAAGACATTGGCTCTAAAAGGTGAGATAAATTTCGGTATTAACCAGAACAAAAAATAGAAGCAAATACTGCCTATTTTCTCTCAAATTTACTAAACATTGCTTAGATCTTGCTACTGCTGTGTCTCAGCTAAAACCTTACAATCTGAACATCAATTTAATAACTGAGTGACAGCTTGGCTATTACACGACTATAATGCATAACACTGCTTCATACTTTGTGTCTTTTTTTATTTTAAGAGCTTTGTCTAATCAATGAAATAAGTGTGCAGAACAACTGAAATGTCTTAAATGAGAAGTTAAAACAATTCAAACTTATTATTTTAGACAGCCACACTTTCAACTGCTTTTGTTGAGCAAGACCCACATGTGATTACATATCATTTGAAATAGGAAGTAATGAGGAGAAATTCTGTTCTGGAGCATGTTTCCAATGAATTTATAAAAATCTTTGCGATTTGTGAATACAGTGCCACATGAATTAGAGGAAGACCTACTCAGCTGTGATTCTGATTTACTTACACGAAATAAACTGATTATTCAATTATACAATGTAGAAAGTCAATGTCAATAAAATGCATAAAATGTAAGGAATAATTGCAAGCAAGTTTAAATGCCCATACTTTTTGCTGTTTTATGTTTGAGTAACTTTTAACTAATGTATCTAAGGCTGTTGTGAGGGCCATCCTTTGGTAAGGTCAATGTTGATCTAAGCACGGAAAACCAAATAATAGTAACACCGTCTCCACAATCGAAACACCAGAAAAGATTGCTGTGCATCAACAAGCACTTTCAATGTTCACAGTAACTGTGACCACATTCTTAATAGAAAACAGCCCAGTCGAGCCAGCACTGAAACAAGTCTAACCAAGCCAGCTTTGGAAGAGGATATGCAAGGTCATCGTTAAAACCAGTCTAAATATTCAAGCCTTAGAACAAGCATAGCAAGGCATTTTTTTGAAAATACACATGTATATGCAATATATCAACCTATCCTATTCAAAACAAAGATTTGGTATGCAAAGTGTTTATTCTCTTTTACCACTGTAAGACGTACCTGGACAGGATATAGAGAATGGCAGTTGTTGTGCTCGTTTTCTGACACCAACAACACACATCTCCCGACTACCACCTTCCTTCACTGCCATACAACTTGTTGTCTTTGGGAAAACAATTCTACAATAATGAAAATATAACATGAATACAATAATAAAACCAACATATGAACATATATTCTTCCAAATAAACACTGTTACACTTTTCTAAGTAAACCTTTTCGTAAATCAATTTTCTGCAACTGTTGACCAGTAACATCTGCATTGTCAAATGCGCATTATTCCTAACATAATAATTACTCATCCGATGATGTACATTTAACCGTTATTTACAAATAGATAAGAATTTGTACACAGAATAGAAACAGAACTACGTCTGTTACATCTGCACACTAAGTACTTCCATCAACAACGCTTGGCTTACGTTGGTAAACAAAACTGTTAAAGGGTCATCATCAAGTAAGACTAGACTTAGAAAATGAAATAGTAATTATTACATCATACACATTTTATTATTCATTGTGGTAATGAATGCGAAGTATCGCAGACTTTTTGCAATTGACTATGTGCATAATAAACCAATAGCATGGCTGCAAACCCTTTTCGTTAATTGGGCTATAGAAGAAAAATTGAAAATACGAGAGACTATTTTAGTTTGCTCTAGGCAACTAATTCAAACCTATTAGTGATATGCAAAATCAATAAATTGTAAGAGAGAGAAAGTTGTTCACACTTACTTGAGACATTTAAGAAAATCTTGAGAAGCTAGTGGCTGGTTTAGCTGAAACTTCTTGCTGAAGTTTAGATATTCTCTGAACATAGATATGTGGGTGGAGACCGAGGATTCATTCATCTCATAGTTAGCTTTCATCCTGTCAATCAATGCATACAAAATGAATTAAAATGTCATTATTATGACATAAATGCACAACTTTGCTTTTTTAATACATTCATAGTGGAAATCTTTCACAGAGCCTTGTTCTTTTACAAGATCATTCACCATTTTTAATTAACCTTGTACACAAGTTTGTTTTAATTCTATTTTGGAAAAGCTTTTGGCTCATTAAGTCTAAAAAAGGAGCATGTCTTTTTTATTTCTAGATTTTTTAAGACAAACAACAGTTTACCAGTTACAACAAGTTGTTTCCATTGGAGATGGTGATGAAGGCGCTTCTGGAACAACCTTATCTCCCTTCTCATTGGACTGTTCTGAACCTTCTGGAAGTAAAAATAATCACAACAAATTATATAATATTCCAAAATAGCTAATTCATATTATTAAACAAATTACTTGGTGTTCATATACAAATAATCTAGTTTAAAACTAAATATACCTGGAAGAAAGTATTTTTGACACACTTTGTGTTACAAAAAAATCTTCATTTACACATTCACAACAGTGGTGTAATTTCTACAGTACTAAAATTCTAAGCTACTAAAATGAATTCAAGGCTCTCATGTATGAAACAAAAAATCACATAAGAAGCAAAAACCCAGTTTTAAAATATTCTGAAGGCTTGAGGGGACTTCATTGCAAAATAATTCACAACAAAAGAGTTAAAGTATATAGTTAACACTGTAATATAAACATACTTCTAACTGCACTGGATGGTACCATGGTCCCTGGAGGCTGGCTCTGTGATGGCTGAGGTGTACCTGACCCTGGAGGCAGGCCTACAGCCCCATCTTTAACCCCGCCTGTCAGATGAGGTGGGGGACAATACTCCACTACTTTGATACCAATCAACGAGTTGGGACCATATGACTGAGCTTCTACTGTTATCAGGGAAACTAATGTATCTGAAAACAGAGAACCATTACCATCTGATACACTTAAAACTAACAAATTGTCCGCTACTTCACTGTATTATTGTACATATATATATGTCGTGTACAATATAAACAATATACAATTATTATATTATTATTATTGTATTGTATATGTCTTGTGTATGGGCTGGAGGCCTTATTATGCAATTATGAGTTTATAGTTAGTTATAGATACATTTAAAACTACCAAAGGATATTTATTTACTTAAAACACAACACAAATGTATTTATTACTTCTTACTTGATACAAGTGAAATCCGATCATGCACATGTTCCATTCAGAAGATGTTTAACTGGATTACCACTTTATTCATAAATTTGTTGTTACTAACTATACAACATAAATAGTCTCTATACTTACCAACTGTATTTGAGACTTCAGCGATTTTGCTATTGGTTTCTTCACCTATCTCTGACAGTTGATACAGGGCTTCCAGACTGTATACTATAAGCTGTATATCTGATATGGTGAGATATTTGGCAATCTCTTCATAGATACTGGTGTCAAGCTGCTCAGATATCACATACTCATTCTCCTCCTGTTTACTGAGTTTACTCACCATCTCCAGTCCTATAATAATAACATGAAAACACTTCTAAACAATATTGTCAATATTCTGACAGATCAAGCTACAAACTGAACCACAAACAGTATTAAAATTAGACTGCTAGTTGCTTTCAAACAACTAACAACAGTATATTTGATTCCAAGCATAGGTGTTTTGTTAATAAACCAAATTCAGAAACTCCTTACCTGTTTATAAAGATGCATAGAGTAATCTATTTATTTGGATTACCATATATTTAATTATTACTTAAGTAATGTACATGCATGTAGTTTACCACTTAACCAACAGTCCGAGACTCCTAGACTCCGTAAGATACTGCCAATATTTCCAAAAAAGGCCAGGTTACTAATAAAGTTCAACCTACTACCGATTTATTCATATAATGATCACATTGAAAACTCCCCACAATTTTCTGTTGATGTAAAAAAAAAAGGGGGGGGGGGAAAAGTTTTTGGCTTGAAAGAATCAGCTGGGTCCAATATGCTACAAGTAAAGGAAGAGCTCCTCCCATACAACAAAGTATCAAACTTAGAAAGTTAAGAAAGTAAAAAACTTATCTCCTATACTCTAAGTCTGTTTCCACATTTAAATAATTTGGTTGTGTGGGGATTCCTAATACTGAAGCGTAAATAAATCTAAAGAAAAACTACTTGAAAACTTAACTAGTAGTCATAAATTGATAAAACCCCACTTTATAACCTGTAACATACAAAAAGCAAATTTATCTGTTGATGTAATACAATCTACTAGAAGGGTAAGTAATGCTTTTGACTTGAAAGAATCAGCTGGGTCCAATATGAACTGTGCTGCAAGATTGCCTACAGTGTCTGCACAGTATGAGGCTGATTCCAACTGAGCTAGCTTAGTCGCAATGTCCCATATGAACAGTGTAAACACAGCATCAGAAATCTGAAATAGAAAAAAATTTTACAATGAATGAAGATGCTACAAAAACAAGTCTTATCTCAACATTTAAAACTAGTACTCTAAGTTACTGCTGTTCCAAAGACAGGTGTTAATTTATCTTGTAATTAATGTAATAGTGGCTACATAACACAAATGTAGTTATATTGAAATCCTCTTGTCATATGAAGTTGTATTGTCGTTTAGTGTCGGAGGAATCAAAGCCACCTTCAACTAATTAGTCGTGAAGCTAAAATAACTCCTAACACTGATAAATATCTAAAGTAAACTTAAACAACTTCAAATGATGACTGTGCCAATAATTGTTCAAGGAGTGTGTGACAAATTGAATGCACCAAATGAAAAGAAATCTGTGGAGATCATGGAAGAGCAGATTGATTATAGTTTTCACTAGTAGCAAATGAACTGTTTGTTTCAGCAGAGTACGAGATTAAATTTCCTATCATTAACTGCATGTTTAGGGATACAGAAATTGATTTCAGAAGTAAATGTTACACCCGTTTACCTGAACACAAGATCATTGTTTGCTAGGAACTTCATATTATCCATGTCAAATGATAAATTGCGTATGATGATAGCGATCTGAAATACAGAGAAACAATGCTTCGATCAAGAACACTGCTATTATCCTGCATGATGTTCTAATGAAATCTAGATGCAAAACAACACCACATGCTTTTAAGAAACTTGAGCAATACCCAGCAGACAGCAACAGGTCTTAAACCATCAGAAAAAGTGTCATATAAGATCACATGCTTGTAAGGAGACACAAAAACACTCTATTTTCTGAGTGATGAGATTTTAAACAGACCGTCAGTAATTAAGCAGCTGGTACAATCAATAGATATCTACTGTATTAGCAATCTATGTACAATCTGGTGCAGAAATTTCATCTTCAAACTTTGCATTTGAACTACAAGCACTTAAATCCTATGTGAATGTAAAAATCTTATCAAAAGGCTTACATTTCAAAAGTCTTAAGAATGTGCACATACCTGTGTTATTCTTATGCCTTCTTTATCCTCTACCCCCAAATTCCTACCAAGCTGTAAGACTTCCTTTCCAACAAAACTCCCTGTAAAAGATATACGACATAATGACCTAAATTGGATATGTAATATTATTATTATGCAGTAAACATGTGGTACTGGTATAATCCAAGTATGTCAGTCCTGAAAGCAAGTACTAGCATGGCAGTTACAGCCAAAAGAAGATGTAGCTGGGTAGAAGATGCAGTTGGACTATAGCAATGTTGTTGGTGACCAGTTCAAATGCCTCATAAAACTGCCACACTTTTTTGTCTTTTTCTGCTTTCAATTTGATTTCATGGTTAAACTCTATTACATGTACAGGCATGAAAGTGACTTCAAACCTATCTCTTGATTGTGTATATTCGATGTTGCAATAACTTACTGGAATCAGTACGGGTGAATGAGATCAATCGTCTGGTTTCAACATCTTCAATTGTGTCATACCAAAACTGAAAAATATCATATAATTTGGTATATAATAAATTAATTGGAGTATTCTAAAATGTCATGCAATATTATTGTTAATGTTATATCCTATACCAATTTATTTTAGCTCCTTAGCTTATCTAAACCTTCTAGAAGACTAAGTGTAGATGTTATTATTCTGTCGAGAGAGAGGCAGTGTTTTTCTACCCTATACAACAGCTTTATGGACTCAACCATATGTGGCATAAGAGTTGGCTCAAACGCACACCTTGTGCTCCAACTGGGATCCAAACATAGTTCCTGTCTAACCGAAGGCAAATACCCTAAACACTAATACAATTTGGGCCAATAATCTGGTGGTTGATACTAGTAGTATCTCAACAGTCTTCAACATATATTTTTCAATCCGGTTGCCATGGCTCTAGAATTCTTGTTTTTTCATCTACATGTATATATTTACAGCCAAAACGCCCAATTTCATGTTAGCAAGAACATTTGATGGCACTAGTACTGTATTAATATTAAGAAGTCTGTACTTCAAATAAAGTGTTTTTTAAGATTCCACTCTTATTATCTAAATGCGCATATAGTTTGACAAATGGAACCAGAAATTGTGCATTCTTTCATTAACAAAACTGTATGTCATACATATATTATATGTAACAAGAAGACTGAAACCATAACTAAAATAAAAATTATTAGTACTATATGAAACAAACATTTACAGTAATCACAGGTTCTTGAAATGTTGTCTTACCCTGATGAAGTCACGATCAGAATGTGTTTGCCAACCATTTTCATATAATTTTTCCATGGCTGTATCTCCTAAAAAATCAATTTTCACTTGTAAAAACAATCTGGTCTTGTGTTTCGATTTTACAAAACAACCTTCTTTGTATGAGAACAGCTGTCAAAATTAAAACATTTATGATAATTGATTTTGATATTTTACTTTTCGTAACAAATTAAGCAATAAATGAAAGTCTCCTAACACAAGAGAATGCAAGACAGTGTTCATCACAATTTCATAGATATTAGTAATAAACGACACATGTGACTTTATAAAATACTTAAAATTAACATTGTCCTAAAGTTTCCTTATTTTTAAAAATTGTGTAAGCGAAGGGTGTGTGAAGACAGTGATATTCAGTCAAACATGCAGTAAAGTTTTGCTCATTAGCAAATAGCATATCCTACGATTGACCGTGTTCTGATAATATCACAATAACCACACTAAAGAGCTTCTGGACGTTAAAATTCCTATTGTCACTAGTACATACCTTTCTGAAATATTCCAATATGAGCAAGCAACAATTCTGTGAGTACAGCACATTTATCAAGACGTAATGTATGTTTGCTCTCATTTGACAGTAGTGTGCAAACATTGATAACAAAATCCACTTCATTTGGTAGACCAGACAGTAAAGCCTTCTCCAGCTTGTCATAGTCGCTGTGTTTAGCGTATTTTGTTGACAATCCATATCCAGCACGGAGATTTCCTGAAAATAGTAAATACCATAGAAGTATGCTTTTTAATTTTGTAAAAAGAAACAATAGGAGAACAGTTACAATTTGCAATATCAATGCATTGACAGTTGAAAAATGTGTAACATGAAGGGTAAGTTTAAGACAGCATTAATTATTGCAGAAAACCTACAATGCAACACACAACACATTTTTCATGTAGTATATGGTGGGTGGAATACAATCATATATTCAAACAAGAGGGCCATGATGGCCCTATATCGCTCACCTGATTACCATTTGCTATAATAAAATGGGTCATGATTCTAACATAATTCATAGAGGTCTACTACACAATGCTAAGTAACATTTCAAATATGTATTATCTGCCTGTTGGCCTTGTATTTTTCTTAAAGTTTTCCCTATATAAGCCTATGTGAAATCTAGTGCTTTCCCCCCTCCCGGGAAGGTTTAATTTTGACCAGGGGGTCATGATTTGAACAATCTTGGTAAAGGTCCACTAGACAATGCCACATGCTAAATATTTAAGCTCTAGGCCTAGTGATTTCAGAGAAGAAGATTTCTAAAGTTTTTCCAATATAAGCCTATGTACCAAGTGACCCCAGGGTCAATTTTGACCCGTGCTCATAATTTGAACAATCTTGGTACAAGACTATAGACAATGCCACATGCCAAATATCTAAACTCTAGGCTTTGTGGTTTCAGAGGAAAAGATTTTTAAAGTTTTACCTATATAAGCCTATGTAAAACCAAGTGACCACCCACATGGGGTCAATTTTTACCCAGGGGTCATAATTTGAACAATCTTGGTAAAGGTCCACTAGACAATGCTACATGCCAAATATCTAAGCTCTAGGCCTTGTGGTTTCAGAGAAGAAGATTTTTAAAAGTTTTTCCTAATAAAGCCTATGCAAAACTAAGTGACCACCAACGCGGGGTCAATTTTGACCCAGGGGTCATAATTTGAACAATCTTGGTAGAGGTCCACTAGACAATGCTACATGCCAAATATCTAAGCTCTAGGCCTTGTGGTTTCAGATAAGAAGATTTTTAATGTTTTTCCTTTTTGTTGCCATAGCAACCGGTTCTGCATGGAATGGAATTCTTTGAACAACTTTGATAGAGCTTCATGCAAGGAACATCCCTGCAAAGTTTCATCAACATTGGCCCAGTGGTTTCAGAGGAGATGTCGTTTGAAGGAAATGGTGGATGGATGGACGGACGGACGGACGGACGGACAGCCATACGAAGGTGTTATTAGGTGGTATTTCCATTGTTCTCAAACAATAGAGTGACCACTTAAGCAACAAAAGAATGACCACTTAAGGGACAAAAGACGGAATGAAGACAACAGATTTCTATTGTCTTGGGCCACACCTCCTACCACCCTAGGTACCCATCATGCTTGCGGACGGACAGACTTATGACGGACCCCGGACGGAAAGCGATCCTAATAGCTCACTCTGGCACTTTGTGCCAGGTGAGCTAAAAAGTAATTAACTAACCAATGGTTACTAATCTATCACACTTAGCTACTTCAGATTTAAGAATTAAAAGTTCACCTTCACTTCTATTCATAGTGTTACCAATATGTAATTCTACCTACATAATAAGATAACCCAACTGGAATGTCAAACTCATGCATTCTGTTTCACAGACTAACATATTTTATTGCAAATATTTAAACAATATTTCATAAACATACGAGCGACATCATGCTGTGCATGGTTATATGTAAGAGGAACGCTGTACTGCGGGCCACAGTGCTTCTTCCTGATTGGTCCTTCATCATCCCGTCTTGTGTCTACCAATTTTGGATCCTCACCAAGAAAATGAATCTGTTCATATATGTTCAAGTATCTGAAAAGGTCAATAAAACATTGCAAAGATTTCTGAAAACTTGTCCTTTGTATGAAAAGTACTGATAGCAAAAATAATCACTCAATAACTGAGATATAGAAATACTGGTTTAACACTCCCTTAAGGTCTATTCAGCATTAAAGACATCTTACAAAATGCCTTCACTTTTAATGATGAAAATTGATTTTCTCAAGTCATGTTATATCCTGCAATTACTGCCATGCTACAATGAGTTGTTACTTCCAATTATCTGGTACACAGTTTAAAGAACTCAACATTTATACTGCAGATTTCAGAATACCGTGCCGTTTCAGTGTTTGTTGCGTATCGACTGACTACAGGTAATGAATGACTATTTAAAGGGTCTGTAGGCGGAGCTACATTTTACACAGTACGGAGAGCAATCAGATAAACTATGTGTCTGTGTTAAGAATATTGCATTGACACAGGCCAATGACACAACTGACAAAAAAATATAAACCGATCATATTATTTATGGCATTCAATAGTGTTTAGTCTGTGTTTACGTACATGTAGATCACTAACAGATACTAGTCTTTCTTTCCGTGTTTGCTAGAGTCCCATCAAACAAATGGACATAACACAATTTGCATACGCATTCAATATGAACTTGTAAATCCAGGACAAGTGTCATTTCACCTATATACATTAAGTGTATATATCTGTCGCAGAAGTAGAAATAATAAAAAAATATTGTAAATATACATGCGATTTTGCTCTTTCATACTAGTTTGTCTATAAATGATCTGATCGCAATACTCACATTATGCATTATTATAAAATTTTCAGATAAGAAAAATGAAAAGAACAAACACATCAACACCGGGTTAATATGGACTTGAGTTATTTAATTAGATCTACCGGTTATAAAATTTTGTTTAATTATCAACTTTACAAAAGTGAATTTTGGTCTTCTCAGACATGCAATCTTTCCTTTGATGGTAATGATGTCACAAAACAACAACTTCATTTCTAATCTTGCTACAGAAAGGATCCCCCGTATGAACAAATACACAGGAAAGATGATGGGGTGCCATATTCTCTGCAGGTTCAACAGGGTTTCACAAATTTATATAAAATGTCTTATAACAGTTCACTCTAAACATCCTGCAAGAAATGTTGTTGGAAACATGTTTGTAAAACGTATGTCATATAAGTCAGATTCTATACAACCGTGTCCTCTAGGCACAGCAAAAGTTTCAGAGACTTAGCCGAGGACACATTTTCCCCAATCAAAATTTTATTATATGGACTATATCACATTAAAGTATAAAATGTTTGTTTCGTGTTGATTATAGAACACATAGTGCAGTTCACTTTCATTTGTAAAAATTGAATAGAGCTGTATGTATATAGGTAATACTTTCAGTACAGCTGTTTTAAGAAATAAACTTTTGAGGTTTCAAATTAAACCATTTTATCCTCTATAGCTAGTATAAAAAATACATAAGTATAAGATTCATAAAAAAATCAAATAATGTCACAATTGTAGCTTGAAGTAGTGCTGTCAGTATAGTAGTCAGTATGTAAGATAGATAAAAGTATCAATGTGGGCGGAGCTAACTACAGAATGTTTACTACCTGTGTGTAATGTAAACACTGAAATTGAACGGTATTTTGAAATCTGCAGTAAGCCTATCCAAGAATCATTAAATTCATAAATAGGAAAGAACTAAACAAGATTCTTAAATGAATTCAAAGTTAAGCAAGAATTAACAGTACAGTGATAATCCTGTTTGCTACATTCGTAACAAGAGCTGTCTATATGACAGGCTGATCTGCTAGACTATTTGAGGCATATTTAACCAAGTACCTCCATAACAATAAATAATATGCATCAAGATTATACAATAGAATAATGTTGAAACTGCAGTAGACACTGAAGTAATAGAGTAGTTTAAAAATCAGGGAAACACTCCCTACAACTAGTGTCATTTTTCTAAGAATATTTGCAAGTATGATTACTTTACCTTGAAGTATAAGCTATATATTTACAGTAATTATCTGTAAAATCAATATTTCAAAATATGTTGCAGTGTCAGGGGTGTGCAAATCCTATATTTTTTCACTGACAAGTAAGTTGTAAAAATTCACTAGTCTGTGGCCAAAATTCAGTTGTCCAGATTTCAACATTAAAACCAAAGTTTAACAATCAAGGACAAGGTTTAAATATCTGAAGTGGACGTACAGGAGATGCTGGTAATCTGTTAGAGTATCTTTCATAGTAAAGTTGTTAGTTCTCAATAGTTTGTTGCCTGTACAAGCCCCAAGTCGTGTCTGCAAGGTTGGGAGATTGTACGGCAAATATGACAGAACGCCAATCCAGAAATAGTGTCCATAACAGTATCAATGTGAAGCCAGTTAATTTCGAAAAACGAAGTGTCTTGAAATTTCCTAGCATGTTTTGTGTTATACTTGCAATCATGTTGCGTTTTGCATTTTAATTTTGAGAACAAATCACAAATTCCTAATTTCCGGTTTCGATTCACAGGCAAAAGTCACACAAGTATTTTTGGTAGTATTGAGAGCCA
The DNA here is from genome assembly GCA_022818135.1 of Saxidomus purpurata. NCBI lineage: Eukaryota > Metazoa > Mollusca > Bivalvia > Venerida > Veneridae > Saxidomus > Saxidomus purpurata. The sequence continues at coordinate 46,586,827 of JAFMSR010000003.1, read as the reverse complement.
ATTAGATCACAGGAATCTGCTAAATTTATATAAAAATATTGGTTTTCCCAATACTGCAAATTAATTGGGAGGGTCTCAGCAGAATTATGTGGGACTGTCGTATATTATCAGGGCCCTCACTCTACTTTGGGTGAAGGGGTCTGCAGCCCTTAGGTGGGGGAATTTTCACGTCGTTTTTACCAAAAGGGGGAATTTGCCTTAAATGAATAATCTATTATAATAAGAAATATGAACATATAAAATTTTCATTAAAGCCATGTCTGAGTTTCAACATAGAAGTGCAATTATTGACATTGGAAAACAAAAACATAAATGCAGGGCTTTTTTTCCTGAAAATTGGGATAGGGCCCAGGCTTTCTAATGATTGGGAAATTTTAGGCGCGGTCACAGTCGCCCAAATATTTTACGCATTATCATCCAAATTGGGAAATTTATTAATAAACTTTCTATACACTTGACTTGAGTGCTCCCCCTGTTGCAGTAATTAAATACTACTGGCAAAATGTGAAGAGTTTCTCTGGCTTTAAAGAGATGTGCTCGAGTCTTATCCCCTAAGATATTTTTTTGCAATAATTTATAGATTAAACTAAACAAGTATCCCCCGCCCCCACAACTACCCCTCTTCAATTCTTGAAATTGGTAAACAGCTCGAGGATGATTAACTGTAACATTTGTAGATGTTTTCATGCAATTATTGTGGTTTGTCACGTATTTTCATGACCCCGCTAATTCACGATTTTCGAGAATATTTGGTCCTTTTTTCGGCGATTTTAGAGAATTTAAATGAAACAAATGGTTTCTGGATATCTTAAAACGCTTAAAACAGGTCAAGGATGATAAATTATACCTTTCATACAAGTTTTTAGGTAATTAATTTTGTTTGTCAAGTATTTTCGCGACCCCGCTTATGCCCGATTTTCGGAAAAATTTGCCAATATTTCAAAAGCTTAAAACGGATATCGAATGTATTTACATTAATCTACATATATACTGAACGTTAGCAGACACCATTTTTGTGAATTTTCTTTCATTTTTTTCGACTTCTCAGGGGGGAATTTTTGTTTCTGTAGGGGGAAAAAAAAGATACTTTTTCGGTGGGGGAAGCAGCCGATATTCGGCGGTAGAAACAGCTGATTGAGGGCCCCGATTATTCGTTTCATTTTTTTTTATTTTCTCAAATGTCTACTTGTCCGCGGACAACTTGGGCAGAAAAATCCACTTGTCCGCCGGCTAAAAAAACCCGTGTCGGACAAGTCAGACGTAGGAACTCCACACCCTTGAGTGCAGGGATCAGGAAAACCGAAAATTTGCGTTTGGACCGAATATAATCTTGCTGGACCGATTCACGCCACCAAAAGTTGCGGAAAAATCAGTATGAGTTTTTTTGAAAAAGGTCATAAAATCATTCAAATATACAATTTAGGAGTTGCTTGTGTAAGTTTGGCATAGGATTTGTGTTATTAGCATCTAAACATTACCCCAATAAAAGTGTCATGTTAATATTTTTACCCGCGGTGTTTCTATAACAGGACCATACTGTATGTTTATAGATTTGTTGTTTGAGATAGTCAACCTGACTAAAATGCCGAACCGATTGTCTTTGCCTATGAATCAATACCTACACAATTTGCCAACATTACCTGACATCTATGCGTTATTATGGTTTAATATAAAAAGGCGATTCGTATGTCCTTTTGAACGGTAAGAAAATGTCAGATGAAAGAAATTAGTAAAAAATAAAACCTCAAGAGTTAATTTTTATTACTCAAATAGAGCTGCTATATAAAGTATCATGTTAGGGCATTGAATGCCTGCAATTTATTGTTATTAAAAGGCACAAGCAACCTATTTGCGATGTTCAAAAAATCAAATTGAAATGGCCTGGCCTGCATTTAAACAAGCTTGGGAGAATAATAACTAAAAAAACTTCATTCCGACCGGCAGCTCTGTAACCTGGAAAGTAGGAAGGGAAACAGATAAAGTAATTTTCTTTTAGTAACCCATAAAACAATTGCTATTAAAACTCTAGCATACAGTATAGCAATAAATAGCCAAATTCTGTAAACATGGATTATTACCAAAATTTATTGGGGTGAATTTAAACGTAATCAGTTCTAATGGAAATTGAACACACTTTCAATATAAAATCAATTGGAAATTATTATATTTATTTATGAAAACTGGCTCGATATATTCTTGTTCCATAGGAGAAATCGTTTCTTATTCTATTTGGGGAAAATGATAAAAAGTTATATCCCTTAGAAAATTAAATGTCTTTTCAAAGCGCATTTATTTTATCGAGGATCTAATCAATAATGAAAGAAGATAAACATTTTCAATTTTGAAACATTTTGGAATCCAAAGGAGGCAACTAAATACTTTTAACCGTTCCATGATCATGCACAACAATGAAAAGCTGGTTGAAAAATATTAGTTAATCACGTAAAAAAAACATTTTTTTCCATTTTTTTATTCCTGTAATATAGACCTATAACCTTTGGGGGGGGGTGAGGGGGGGTTGACGATGTACCCTCGACTTGTCCGGACCGATTGAGATTTCAAAATTTCCTGATCACTGCTTGAGTGTCATAAAAATTATTTATGTTTGGAGAATATAATCTGCTAGATGTAAGGAACGCTATATATGAGCAACAAACAGTAAGTTTTATCAACCCGGTTATATCTGTATATCTTTTTTAGGATGCTAAGTTTGGCATGAGGTATTTTAAAAGATCTAAAGATTACATAAAATATGTGAAATTTTTATTTGTGTTTCTAAACAGAGACCATACTGTATGTTTGATAGATTTAAGATTGTTAGAGATAGTCAACCTCACTAAAATGGTGAAGCAGTCAATGCTTATGAATAAAACTTACACAATTTAGTTGACCAGAATCTATACTTAATGCAAATATTACAAAAGGCTGAATTTCCTACTGCCCTGCTCAACTCAAAAAATGTGTCAGATCTAGTCAAACTGGTAATAATTCACTTCTTCATTTTTTTTATATTCTTTAAATAGACTTATACCAAGCTTTTGGCATAGAATTGCAAATTTATGTTATTAAAACACAAACCTGATGTAAATAAATTTGATGGCCTGGTCTGCATTTAAACAAGCTGTTGGCAGACCAAGTTCCTCCAAAACTTCATTCCACTGCTCATGCTCTGTAACCTGGAAATAGAGGTAAACAGTATAAAGTTTTCTTTTAGTACATCAATCTGTTGCTTTAGATACTCTAGCATACATGTATATGCAATACATGCTAAATTTTGTAAAATTAACCTAAAATTATTTGTTAAAAAAAGTTCACTGGAAATTTAATAACTGAATAGCAAACAGTGCCGGTCATGATCAGACTGCATGGAGGTAAATACTGGTCCCAAAGGCAGAAATCACATGCTATCTGGGGAGAAATGGATAAAGAAGTTATATACCAAACTTAATTGTCTTTTCAAAGCCCATTCAGCAGGACAACAAAGGTGCTATGCAGTTCAAAGGTTAGAGGACTGGTTTGTTACAAACACACTCCATATTCAGTGCCACAAGAACTGTATAAGACATCTGGTGAATTTGTTTGAGAAACTATTAGTTATTCACTTGTATGGAGTACTTTAAATTTACTTATTCCAGTAATATAGACCTATAACCTGTACGCATTTAAAGCCAGAGACTTGTCATGTTAAACAAGTCTGTTTATTATTCAAATCATAAAGACTTCACAAACGCAAAATAGTTTACATCAAAATTACAACAGTATAAATGTTATGATGCATGATGCACACATCCGAATAAAACATTAATTTAAAAACCCAATGATATGTTTACAATTTTGTCATTTATAACAGTGTAAGCATTTATAACAGTGTAAGCATATTATTCAACATTATGCGTTTACACTTACAGCTTATCAGATTTATTGTTACCGTAGCAATAAACTACATATAAAATATTTCTGAAATGTGTCTGAGAGAAAACCTGTATTCCAAGAAACTCATATCATTTTTTCCATACCATGAATAAATACATTTAAATTAGCAAACCATGAACTTATTTCATTGTATTTTACAGCGTTCTAAACTGATTTAAAAAAGATAAATGATAGGGCTATTGTTGGAAGTTAGAGAGGTCAAAACAGCGGTGACAAGACGACTATATTACAGTTAAAAACATCCAATAACTATCTCGCCTTTGTCAGTATTGATTTATCCACGCATAAAACCACGTACTTGAATTACATTCGCAACATATGGAGTGTGACTTGAAACGAAGGACAAGTTTTTGCATGTAAAATGAAGAGTATTTCAAAAGCTAACATTTTCATTAAACAGAAATTATGCATGAATTATGTGCATGAAATTTATCAGGTAACTATTACTCCTGGATGCATTGGAGCTGTTTAAAATAGAAAGATCTTAATTGGTGACAGAGATCAATGAAAATGTTAAAGCCAAACTGATGTAATGAAAATAATACACAATCTGAAGCTTAATAACATTCATCAACTTGACAAGCATAAAATTTTCTTCTGGTAGTTCAAAAGTGAACAACAGTTTTAATGTTATGTGTTTTTTCCAAAGGGCTTTAAACTTCTGTTTTCCAATTAGGAAATTGTATGTTGCCCCAACAGAACGGATGGATTCTGTACACCCATTTTGGGGCTAATACATGTAGAACTGTTGATTTGGCAACTGTAATGGTGAAAAACCTAAAACAACTAGAGAGCAGTAAATGTATTTCAGATGATAATCTTCAAGTATACTAAAATAATGGCCTCAGTCCTCATGTCTTTTCAGCAGACCTATCTCAAATGGAAACATCAATATTTAATTATTTTAGGACTTTCAGGCTATGCACAAAGCACAACTACTCACAATTAATTTGATGCTCCAACCTAAGTTGTAATAATATTCAATACATAAATGATGGCACATTTTTGCATAATATTCTTAAGAAGGGGTATTTGAATAAACAAAATTACAAATTTTTATTATCGAGTCTGCATACTTTTAACAAACAGTGACAAAGAAGTGATATATTGATTTGCCATCACATGCCATGTCATGTCTAAACTTTTTTTTGTTAGCCACAGATTCTTGAAGACAACTCAATTGAACAGGAAGTAAGTAGTAGGATATAACCTCTCTTACATGTAGACACTCCTGGACGGAATACAAATCACCACGAGGCGCAACTATTTGGAGTCAAAATATTTTGTTTCTCATGGAGACTGCCACATTTGAATTTCAACAAGAGCTGTCGGTAAGACAGCATGCTCAACTTTATTCAGTACTTGCTAATAAAACAAAGCCTTTATCAGTAAATAGTAAAACAAAATTCTGTTAACTCTTTAAGTATAAACTAGAAAACTGAAGACTTTAAAAAAAAACAGTCCAAAACTTAATTGTTTGATATCCCTTAATATCAATCCAACAGGTGGTTACTGAAATGTGTGTATTATCATACCTTGCATGCAAAACTTGAACCAAAATTTTCAAGTTCAACAAGGGCCATTATTGTAATTAATTTTGTCAAGAGTAATCTAACTTGATTGTTGGAGACCACTTAACATTCTAAAGATGTTTCAAATCAATTTAAGCAATTAAGTTAAACTTCGTTCGCTCTAACTTCATTCTCTCGAATACAACCGATCGCTCGAACTCGACCACAGTCCCAGCAAAATCTCTAAATAAATCATATTGTTCTACCCGTTCTACCTCCTAAACCGTGAACCCCCGATATCTCAGACCTGTCTGGCGGTTCCTTCAGATCAATTTCATTGTCACTTACATCCTGTTACTAAACAATAAAAGGTGTCAATCTCAATTATCGGGCAAACAATTGTACTTCAGATCAGACGTATACCGGCGTAGTTAAACGGTGCATGTTTTTAACACCTCCGTAAATGAGCAATAGAAGGTAATCTCAATTTCTTTGACAATGTTGATAAATATTTGTAGTAGATTGGACATTTGGTATAAATCTAAGTTTTTTTTTTTGGCTCGAAAATGGATAGAATATTTCCAATGATATGAAAAGTTTTGAAATAGTCTTTTCATTCAAGTCAGGTATACTAATATCCCATATAACAATTATTCTTCATTGCCTCTCTCTCTTCGAGGTTGATTCCATCTGGAATGAGTCTCAAGAGCGATTAATATAAGTTGTAAGTACTTGTTTCGCAATCGAGAATAAAATAAATTAGTGTAAATTACTAGTATCTGATATCGGCTTTTAGATCCACCCTCTTCAAACAGGAGGTAGTCAAAACAATTGCAATATCAAATGTATTTCGTTGATTTAACCATTTTTCTGCAAATTACAACAGACAGTGTTATGTGCAAGTTTACTTCCGATAGCATACAACTTTTGGTTATTGAATTTGCTGCGAACAAACAGCATTCCTTAGAACTAGCCTTTTTTACCCACGAAAAACAAGGGGGAATGTTTATTAGAGCAGGTGCAGCAATAAGGGAAAATATAGTTTGGTGTCTGTATGTTGACTGTAATCAGTACATTAAACTGTAACTCAAATTACTGCACAAGTTTCTAGTTCAAAGCAAAATCAATAGAAAACTAATGGATGACAAGAAAAGCATCAGTGTAATTTAATTGTTCTAAAGGCTGAGATAGTTTGTTGAACAACTTCCAAGATGCATTCTTTCAGCAAAACAACATTGGTTCTGAAATTTCAAAAATCTATAAAACTGCTTCAAAACATTTCACTGTTAAACAGGAAGAACTGTTTAAGTTTTGCACACATGCAATGCAGATTACCCTTAAATCAAGAAGACAGAAATAGCATGCATAAAAAGGTTTGCAGTGTAATGCAACATATTTAGCATCCTGTGCAATATCACAGCTATGTATTGAAATTATGGTGTGCGCGTGTCTGCTTTATTTCCTTTCTCCACCCTCTCACTTCCCTTCCTCTCTGCAACCTCAGCCCTACCAGTCATCGCCTTTATGTTCTCCCGTAGTCTTTGCCAAACATCGCTTTATATTCTATTTCTTCTGTGATTTTCACTTTTCAACTGGTTTTCACCTGCATTTCAATTATTACTTTCTCGCGTTTCCTGTTGTACATACTGACACGCCAGTTTATGCCCTTAGTTAGAATTTCCATATACTAGGGTTCCTACTTCCGGACATGTCACAAGCAGAGAGTTAGAATTTCCATTTACCATGGTTTCTACTTCTGAACACGTCACAAGTTAGCAGAGACGTACTTTGTGCTAACATGACTAATGGAGAAACTTTGAAATTTGATGAGACAGTTTTTGCTGAAGATGATGAAAATAACCAGTGATAAATGAAAGATGAAATGGAGAGTTCAGCTTCTAACGGGGATCAAACCCAATTCCTTACGCTCTTGCATCAAGTGCACTAACCACAGAGCTTACATAATTTTGCCACAAAGTATGAATGATACTTTTAGAAAGTGACTACCACAATCATTTACTGACCATGTAAAAAATAATACTGAAGTGAGTTTTGACACCAAATTATGGTATGTAACATCATTTTAAGAGTTAACAATGAATGTTGTAATTTTGTATCCGAGATAAGTAGTTAACTGAACCTTTTTCCTGTGCAGCTGGTGATACATTACTGTAAACTGTACCCTTTGCCACGATAGATCATAATATTAACTTATAACCCCTAGGAATTCTCCACACAACAAAATACAACTGACATTTCAGTCCAATGCATTATTGCTGTGACCTCAAAGCATCAATGCCAGAGACAAACTGTGCCTCTGACTTTAATACATGTATCGCCTACTTCTGTTACAACACATTGAACACTACCCCGCTCCCTCATCTCTACCTCATAATATAACCTGTATCTTACATATAAACAAATACATAAATACCTCTTGTCTGTTGTACTAAGTATAAAACAGAATGTGATGCAAAATTTAGATTCCAATGCGTTTTATCTTCAAAAATACCATACGCCTAAGATCCCAGTATGTATGTTAAATAAATTAGGCACACACACAAACAAACCCGTGAATGGGAAAATACGATTTAAAATACTAGTAATTCTAGAATGCCTAGCAAAGAACTTACGTGAACCAACTCTACAGAAAAGCCAATATTGTACTAGGCCATGTAAACAGGCCACTGAATGAGAATGATATGCAAAACTATCAATGTATACCACCACACACAGCTTGGATTTTCCACTACTGCTATTTATAGAATACTATGCTTCGTTGATAAGACAAGAAGTCAATAATCAATGCAAGCTTTACTACCAAAAGCCTAGCCAGTTATTTCTATTTTGAGTAACAGGGATTTTTCACCATGACCTAAATACTCAGCACAAGACATATGTTTACTTCTAGGGCACATACTGGCATTATATTATACAGCTAGATTAAACCAACTACAGTCGCTGAAATTCAGATGGTCGGCTCACAAAAGTTTAGCCCTTCCTGGGGCACAGAGTCCAGAAAATATTTAAATGTTATAACAGTTAACACTAAGTCTTCTAACAATAAAATTGGGTTCTGTGTTGGTTGATACCATGAAGTTCTTTCTCATAAAATTTTCTCTGTTGTGACACATCTGACTCTGAAGCAGTTAGGATACTGTGTGACATTTTGCTTTTGGATGATCATGCATTCATTAGGTGTGTTCCTTTTCTCATAGCTTTCCAGTTTTTAATAAAAATAGTTTCATCTGTGTGTCAAACTGCCAATCTTCTTGAATGTACAAGGCTTCATGCAGTAGCCTTTTTCTTATACTTTGTTCCAAGCACTTGGGTACTAATTCATAATTATGTATGTAAATATCAGTTAATTTTTTTACTAACATGAAAAACTATTCCTGTAATAGGATATCTTTTTTCATTTTAGCTAATATACTACTTTACATGAAACTTAATAGGTAAATTAACTGAAACAGTGACATCCAGAACTGAGCATTATAATGTTCCATAAAAACTAACTACACATTATGCAAATTTGATGTCCACACTGATTTAACAAGAAATGAAAATGTTTAAATACATTCTGAATCTGTTCATTCAGTGTTCCCACTCTCGTAAATTATTACGTAAATCACGCAAAAAAATAAATATCGCGCAAATAATTTTCACCACGTGCGAGATCGCGCGCGTACGAAAATGCCGAGGACGAATAGGTTCAGCTGGAATCCCTCTGTATGTTCTAAAAATAGATCATGGAAATTCTACTTTCTCGGCCAATCGGTCGGCATAACTGCTGGTGATTTACCGTTGACGTCATGAAATGAAGACGGGTTTCATATTTGAATGCTCAGGGAATTAATATTAGCACTTTAAAAGTGTGACCAATCTAGTGATCCGGGTTTCGTCTGCAAAAAAGATGCAGACAAACCATTGTGTTTTGCTTCACCGCAAATAAAATAAATGATGCCCAACAACAAAGTGAAGAGTTACCATCCACAAGTACTGAAACAACTATGAGTAGTGTTAAAAGTCGGAAAAAGTGCTCGAAACGGTTTTATAACAAGTGGTTGCCGCGGGTTGTAAAAATTTTAAACGGTCGCCGCTTGACTATCATGCAATTTTCATACCCCCAAAAATCGAGATTTACCCCTTATTTTTGTGTCCAGGGGGTAAGTATACCCCTGAAAAAAATACTGAGTGGGAACACTGTCATTCATTAAAAAAAATAGTGCATAAAGAGTATACTAAAGCACAGGAAGTCTAACAATCAAGTCGACCTAATTGATACCAACAGATGTTTATGCTAGACTGCCACATGGAAGTTGTCACTGTCTGACTACTTAAAACCAGTTTTATAAGTGCAATGGTCTACACAAAGAAGGTAAAAAAAATTATGTCAAAGATTCACAATTCTGTTACTGTCAGTGACTAAACTTTAACATGCTGCCAACAGGAGTAGAATCTAACAAGCATTTAAACAATTCTGGGCTATTTGTATACTGTTGGGGAGGGGGTTGGGGGGAGGGGGGGGGGATGAGGGTGCAATCTTTTCAAGACCCACACTCCAGCCAGGGGGTTTCTGGTCTTGTACTGTACTTACTCGAGTACCAATTTTCAAGTACTCAGCAGTACTCAGTACTCGTCTTAAATTATGAGTACAAGTACACGTACTTACTTAAGTACTAAAGCAAAATGGCCAGTACTTGTGAGTACTTTATGAGTACTCTATGAGTACTTCCACACTTATGTGAAAGCAACATAAAGTAACCTAATGAGGTATATAATTATATAAAGTGAATGGTAAGAAATAATTCATATCAACAACAAATTGGATCAGTTAAAAAAAAACTTGCCTACTTTTGTACATGTTGTGTTATAATAACTTATTCATAAATGCATTATAAATAAATCATGGTCACAGTTAATTCAGTAAATGTAGTTAAAGTTATAGTAGAACTACCAAATACATTACTTCAGTAAGCTTATAAAACATCAATATACAGAACATTTTGTGGAGTAAATATAGGTGATATCACCTTAATTATCCGTATACAATGCATAATAGCAATTTGCTAATAACAATTAATTATGGTATTATCACCTTTACAAACAGGCAGATTCAATTTTCACAAATAGAAGTTTTACACTAAACTGTGTTTAAAGCTTATTTATGAATATATTTCTGCATTGATATTTTTCTGGGTTAATTTTTTTTTTGCATGCTGACAATACTCATTATTAAATTTATTCTACATAAAATTTGAAAAACATATCATGTTTTTATTTGTGACCCATCATTGTCATTTAGACAGTTTTATGCATATAATAATAATAATAAATTCAGTACTCAGAAAGTACTTGTGAGTACTTTAAGTAGTACTCAGTACTTACTCAAGTACACACACAAAAGTGAGTACTCAGTACTTACTCAAGTACTCCTTTAGCATCCAGTACTTAGTACTTACTCAAGTACTAACCCCAAGTACTCAACCCATCCCTGACTCCAGCTACCCTTTTGTTGTGTAATTTCCCAATTCCAGAGACACCCCTGGTTCTTATACATGCAAAGTGTATAGCACCCACACATAGGACCTTGGTTTTAAAGTCTCATCCGAAAAACTGTTACTTATTTCAGATTGCCATGTTGGTCAGCCCCAGGAATCGAACCCGCAACTCAGAGTTACAAGTCTTGTGCTCTACCTATTGAGCTAACAGGACTGACTTGTGAATGGTTTCCAGTTTTTGCTTAGTATAAATAATTAAATTTCTTATCATCAAGATTCTTGACTTGATGTTGATAAACCAGTAATTCCCCAACATCTGTGACGTTTACCTGTATGTTACAATAAAAAAGCATAAATATATGTTTTCTTAGATAGGAAATGACATTGGACAGATCCTACAATATCAAGTAGCCTATTATATGGATGGTAGGTGGACAAGAAGTTGGACAGACCCAGGTTTCATTCGGTTCCCTCAGTAAAGCAGTAATAGCATCTGTGCAGTCAGCTCACAAGAGTTTATGTTTACATTAAGTGTACCTTGGCAACTTTACAAAACGGTTTTCGAAAAGGAAATGACAATTTATCAAGCAACGTATTAAAATGTAAAGAATGGGTACAGATTTTATTCCCAGAAACAAGTTGGTTTATTTAGTCCTTTCCAGTGAAGAGCACTGGCCCATTTTTTTCATGTAATGCTGTTGGCATCTATAGCACAAAAAACATATTATTTCTTTAAAAGTTATACTGAAGCCTAACAAGATTTTTTGAGCCAACTTATTTTTTTCCAGCCAATTTTGGTACTGGCTAATGCTAGTCCAACTATTTCAACTCCAAAGGCAGACCGATTTTACAGGCTGATATTTTGTAGCTGTTAACCTTCTACGGTTTGACAGTAAAAAATATCAGATCTATAAAATGGGTCAAATCATTTAGCCAAATTAGGCTAGACTAATGCCAGAGCATGCCCTGAACCTGAAACAATGCAATATTTACACAGCATTATTGAACGAAAGCAACAAGGTATTACAAAATTTATGCAATACATTAAAAATGTTTCATAAAAATGTTCAAACTCCTTATGTAGGCATATGATACAGGATTAATCTTTTGCATGTCAAGGTCACAATTTTCAACATAATGAATAATTGATGGTTTTTTTCTAATGTTCAGGGAATCAACAATCTTTGACATAAATTTCTGTGAAATATATCATACAAACCTTTTTCCAACCTCCAAGTCTTGTCACTTTTTGGTACAGTAAATAAAGGTCAACCTCTTTATTCCCACATCTGGGCAACAATTGAAAGCTTGTCCTGAAATAAACAGTTTATTTTTATTGTTCAGACCATACAGATCGAACATGTAACTCTGCAGCGTTTACTCAAACTTTAAAAATGAAAGTAGACAAAGAAGGGGTATGGTAACAAAGCTGAACTTACCCTCGGTTATAATGAAAATTTTTGAGGCCATCTATGAACTCCCGTTTTTCCTGTTCATAACGGCGCAGGTCTTTGTTCAGATTTTTCGCCATTTCTGTCCATAAAACGGATCCTTCTGCTGTTTTCTAGTACTAAACGCTGCTTCAGGTGATCCGTAAACCGGTGACAACAAACGCGATAGTCAAAACATCCCACCTTGTTGGTCACGCAGGGGAAATCCACGATAACTTGAAAGGAAAATTCTATCGCTCAGTCGACTGCCGCACAACCGAGCAGTACACACACACAGCGATGGAGTACAAATCCAAACACAAGTAATCAATACACAATATAGGTCCTCGCGGTAAAACAAGGAATTATTTTCCTATACAGCTATCTGATAGTTCTGCACTATAGTTACATATTTGACCGTTCGCGAATAAAAATCGACGAAAATTTCTCAACAAAAAGCATAATGAACATGCCAAAAATCAATTATTCTTCAGAGGGATAGGGCGTATTGCTCATTATCCCGTCAAAATATTCAAGATGTCGGCGCTCATGCGCGGAACAAAGAAAAATACATTCAATAAACTTGCATTGCCAAAAAATGTTTCGTGTTTTCTTATATTTAATTATGCTTATAATACATTTGCTTTGACTCAGACGGTCCTCGTTCGTTTTCTAGTAAGCTGCAACATGATTTCAGTCAACTTGCGTGTGTGTAAATAATTTCTTTACAGGTAATGTAGTCTGTGACGTCATAGCGTTGCTGCTGGTATACTGTACGGGAAAGAAAACGTGACGGTGTTAGGATTGTTTTACTGCGCTTTCCCTTTTGATAACTCGGTACACTGTGGAACAATAAGTAGATAAGGAGTAAATTTCTTCAATATTTATATGTTTTTACTAGACCTAAATGTGTTGTGTTATCAAGATAATTCAAGGATGAAGGTTATAATTTGATAATGACTAAATGAATACAGTAATCGGAAAAGATAACGCTCTCTAAGTGTGTTTTCTAATTGTTTTTTGAGAAAATAAGTTCTCAATTATGAGCAGATAACTAAACAATTTGTTTAAGATTGTAAAAGGAAATACTTAGATACATGCTTGCGACCTATTCTAATATTGCACAAGAAAATCTAGGGCCTATTTATATTAGCAGGCCTGAAAAAGGTACAAACTGCGCGTAATACATACAGCCTAAAACAAAATGTATACTGTAATCGTATAAATGTGTCGATACTACTGGGTTTTACCCTGCCTAAAAATAGAAAACAACTGACACAGAAACTCACTACTTGCTACGATTCCGTTTTCTCGATAAGCGCTATTGCCGAGTTTAAAGTAAACCGCAAAGTCCTGCGGTACAGCAGTACACTTTTTGTTAGTCAATATCCAATATATAACCAAATTATACTACAATATACAAAATAAATCTGATTTGGTAGTCCTCGTGCATTCTACATTTTCGTGCAAGATTTCAGCATATTGGTTCTTCACTGCTCGACTATTCAACAAAGGGTAAGTGTAAAGCTAAGACAACAACTACCCAATTAAAAGTTCCCATAAGAAATTAAGTGACTTCAATTAGAGATCGACGGAAACTTACAAAATAGAATGGAAAGAACACTCCGGATTTTTTCTCAACTGGAAGCTAACCGCCACTTTGACACGTATATAGTACTATATACCGTAATAGTACTACTTTTTATTTTATTTCTAAGACAACCAATACGTTCATTGGGCAGTGTCAGCTTCTTCTGCCATGCATGCCTGCGGCAACACACGAGAGGATTGGCTTTCACCGAGATTTATAATTATTTCCGTATAAGTCGTATGTCCAAGGTGTTAATTTTTTATGACATACAGAACCAAGGTGTTATGGTTTTTAGCCCAATATGGCAGCGGATGTGCTTGACACTTTATTCTATCATAGTTTACTAAATCTGAACGCGCTTACAGTACAATGCAACACAATATTCTTTATTTGCTTGTGTCATTAATTCAATAGATTGAATCACAACCAACTGGGCTTGTAAACCGTTGCACTTTCATCACACTTTGACAGACTCTTTTCCCAGCATAATCATTCAAATGACTCGACTATCTCAGAGTTGTGTTTCTTAGTTATAGCTAATTAAGTACATGAAATGTTGTCTGTGGTAAGTGTAGGATCAACTGGAACATAGAGTAAGTTAGTTACTGCTCTTCAGTTGTACATAAACTGAGTTTTAAATATTTTTTAATATTTTACCAATTCATTCGACCAACTTAAAGTTGTATTACCCTTCAAAATGACCATATTGGGTTATATGGTCAACACCGTGGATGCTTTACAATCTTGTAAGAAGTGTGTTTAACCAAACATTTCTCTTACTGACAGATGCAAATATACATAACCGAAAGGGTGGATTCATTGTATTAGCCTCTATATTATATATATACTTTCACCGAGTGAGCACATTATTTTAAATAGAACATTAATCAAAGATCTTTTCTGACTGTTGGTTTTGGTGAAATATAATTTCTAAAATCGGAACATAGTCCACCGTTATATTTCGACAAAATAAACATAACATAATATAAAACAGCAGATCGTTATTGTTGTTGTAAAACGCCCGTCCCAACCTTGGTCATTTTTACAGGCGGAAAAGGGAGCAGATTCTACAGTTACAGAGATTCCATACGGTTGTCAAGCTTTTTGTTGATTATGAACTCGAAGCAGAAGTGACTACATGACATTTGTATGATCGAAATACATTCGAGCCAGGATATGAGGAAACTAATGTCAGATGTAATGACAGGACCCTCAAAACCAAGCTCTACGAGTTTTATCAACGACATTTCCTGAATGTGTAAAAGTAACACAAATACTGCAGTAGATCTAAATCAACCGGTTGATGCCCGAGAACGCCACAAGTCACAAGTATCTTGAATTGACGTCAACGTTGCAGTTGCTCTTTTCTTGAATATTTCACATTCAAACGCGCAGTAAAAATTAAACATTTGTCAGAAAATTAAAGTTGCAATATTTGATCATACTGTCTTAGACGACTGTTTACTCGGCAGTACGAGACCAACAAAAACACCCGCCATCATTTTAGAAATGTTGAGATACTTTGGACAAAATGCCGTTTGCTCATTGCATTTTCTACTCCAAATAGATGCGTGAAGATCGGTAGAAAAGCATGCACAACGTTAACGTCGAAATGACAATATTACTTCAATTTAAGTGTCTTTTTTGAGTTTAGTATAATACTAAATCTTTACTTTCATTAAAATTTAGAACATCTACTGTTAGAAACCTGTTCTTGACAAGACAAGAACATGGAAAATATGAATTTCCATGTATGTTATAAAGGTAGAGGTTGCTTTTTGTCGTGACGCTGCTGAACCATATACAGATCGTCTACTCTTGTGTATTGACCATCAGCCTTTTATGATAACATTAATCATTTACGATTTCAGTAGCGAAAACAAACTTTATTAAATAAATATAAATGAATACAAATGTGTATCAAAAGCAGAAAAGGGGGAACAGAAAGAAGAAACAGAATAAAGAACAAGGCTTGCATTGACGTTGACCGAATTCGTCCTCGATTGATAGAAGATCGGCATACTGCAAAATAAATACGATTAAGGTTATTCATTTTATGTTTTCCAGTGAATTATAGAGTTTTCTCAGTGAAATAAAAGTGATAATCCACAGTTTTGAAACAGTGGATTACCATTTTTATTTTTCACTGCTTTTGCAATCTTAAACCCTCGTGAACTCGTGAACACCAAAAGTTATTATTTTCACTCGTAAAAGTATCACTTTTGGTGCCCACTCGGTGAAATTATAACGTGATTTTACACCGAAACCAACAATTATCCTCTATTTGTATGGTTTCTCTAGGTTTACTGCGATCGAATTTAATTTTGCTTCATGATGTGTATAGTCCATATAGTCGATTCTTCGTCTGTCCGTGCCATATATTCTTCTTTGAGCTATTTCTCCCGACACAATCTAAATACAGGTATGCACAAATCAGTATCGGATTAATGGAGTTTTGGTAAGACACAGCTTGATCTTAGCGATTGTTTAAACGGACTATTTTAACAATCTGTTTTAATCAGCGATAATTCTTGAGAGTGAAATACGGGTCTGGTCGTAACACTGCACTTGGCAAACTTTCAGCTACTTTAATGAAACAGGCAAATCTGATAAAAAAATTGCTGAACTTTTCTTTTATTATGACACACTTTCTTTCTGTACTCACGTACTCGTCCAGGTTTCACAGACGTTTGAAACGTAGGAGAAAATGAAGTATGATGAGGTACAGACCTAGTTTCCGTGTTTTGACACACCTATTGTTATATACTCGAACATAGTGTAAGGCGAGCGGTATACTGGATCCAGCGTGCCTGTCTGTCCGTCCGT
This sequence comes from Saxidomus purpurata, assembly GCA_022818135.1. Taxonomy (NCBI): domain Eukaryota; kingdom Metazoa; phylum Mollusca; class Bivalvia; order Venerida; family Veneridae; genus Saxidomus; species Saxidomus purpurata. The sequence continues at coordinate 46,570,035 of JAFMSR010000003.1, read as the reverse complement.
CTGTAAACGGAATATTGTGGACACTAAATCTTCAAATCTCCTGGTCAGAATTTAATGATACTTTACTAGTTGTGCATGGTCCATGTTTAGGGTCACATGGTCAAAGGTCAAGGTCACAGGGGTTCGTGATAGTAAAATCTTATGGACGCTTAATCTCCAAAACATCTGGTCAGAATTTAATGATACTTCATATAAGCCTAGTTGTGCATAGTCCATGTTTCAGGTCACAGGATACGGTTACCGGGGCTTGAAGATAGTAAAATCTTGTGGACGCTTAATCTACAAAACCAAGGTCAGAATTTAATGATACTTCGCAGAAGTGATAAGTACCAAGCTTTGTTGTGCATGTCACTACCGTAGGTCAAAGTCACAGGGGCTTGAAGATAGTAAAAGCTTGTGGACGCTAAATCTTCAAAACCCATGCCACAAATTAACGACACTCCACACAAGTGGTAAGTACCATGTCTAGACCCGAAACATGGACCATGCATATATATGAAATGGCATACTGTCTCAACCATATGATTCAGAATGATCATTTTGAAGAGTAATATAACTTGTAGATTTATGATTTCGACAGAAGAATGGCGAGCGTGCTTAATTAATTTAGTTACTAGTATGTTAATCAATACTTGGTTACAAAACAAAATTACTACACTTGTGAAGATTTAAATCAAAACCTTTATAGACTCACATGATTAACAAGTGTTTGAGTGTGATGTTTTATAATAATATCTGGACGGATTTCGATGTTACTTTGGTCAAATATTCGTTTTATAGACAATGTTCAGAATGCATATTCCAGTTGAATTGACGACGGGTCAAACCTAGGGCCATTGGTTATTCTTATCTGTCTGCTCTATACCTCAACTTAAGGAATGATTATCAGGAAGCTTTCGTTAAATATTCATCTTAGTGAGACAATGTGCAGAATCTATGTCCAAGCTGTGCTGACTCATAGTCAAGGTCACACTTGGCAAGGGTCATAATTAATTTTTTCAGCATCCGCTTCATATCTCCTAAACACAAAGTAAGATTTTCATGAAACTTTGGTCAACTGTTCATTTGATTTTCATCAAGACAATGTGCAGCAAAACCTATGTTCTAACATCTGCGGGTCAAGGTAGTTCTTAGGGGTCAAAGTTCATGAGAATATATCTCCTTTGAAATATATTTAATAATCTCTTGTCACCTGTTCATCTCATTGAGAATGTGCAGAACCCATTTTCTAAATGTGTCATCTCAAAGAAATGGTTATTCCTTCAACATTCCCCTATGCCTTAGGTGAAATAGCTGTCTTTTTCAGACAGTCTTGTCAAAGTGGAGTCAGATCCAGTGCTAAGGCTTGTGATGCAAACCAGTCACTTGAATATTAAGATTATTGTAAACATGATGTCAAAACGTGAAATACATCTGTAATGTGACCTCAAGCATTTCTTCAATTTGACCAAGTGAAACCTGATCATCATACAATGTACAGGTTTCATTTTTTGAGACACATTCCCTTCAACTTTAAAACTGCTCATTTCTATCACAAAATCATCATAAAAAGTTAACCCATTTGTACCTAGTGTCTATTAAATCATATACATGTACCTTCTTAAACAGCTTTGCTCTGAATCAGACAACAAATACAATGTCATGTGATCAGGATTGAACTTTTTAGCATTTTGGGTCATAATTCTGCACATCACCTTTTTTTTAAAATAACAGACATGCCCTAACTGGAAGTAAGAATATTCCACTGTAATATTCTAGGTATGAGTGGATTGACATAATTATCTTTCCAGTTTTCACCCTTGTTTTCCATCAGCCAAATAATCAAATACAGCCACAAATATTTTACAGAATGAATTGCTTTACTGCAGCTTTTAGCTCCTGCATTCATTAGAAGTGTCAATTTCTAGGAAAAGAAAGACTGAACTAAAATTCTGTGCAGGTTTGATGGGTTCTTCACCATGATTAAAGTAAATTTTGAAGGGCTAAATACATTTTTGAATGCAATATACACTTATATATAAATTGTGTTCCCCCCCCCCCCTCCAGCAACAAGAAATTCTTTAATCATAGCTCAAAAAGTTTCTACCTGAATAATTTTGAACAAATTTGGTTCCTTGTCAAAATGATGTCTTTTGCGATCTGTTGTTATATATTCCATGTCTATATAATTTAAAATGGTACCAGTCCATTATTAAATCATTCCTTTACATAAATATCTTAAAACAAAACATAACAGAACACATTACATATATAAGTATTTAACATTTTTTTTATTTAAGTTAAAATTATTAAACAAATCATTCCTTTTAATCATTTTTCTTTGGTTTCTTTTTCTTCTTCTTTTTCTTTTTTGTTTGAACACTTTCCGCTGATGTTTGTTGACTATGTGTATCTGTTTCCATATTTTCAAGTGTTTCCATGGCAACACCAGAATCATCAATATTCTCATCCTGAACATGTGATTTCTCAGTCTTTCCTCCCAGCTCACAAAAATGTTCAAACACTGGATATAAACATATGAACTTATTTATCATATTAAGTCATAGTTATCACATACTACAGTGAATTCACTAAAATGCTACTATTTAAGTGTATTTTTTTCACAGGACTGAAAACCCCAAACAAACAACTAAAGGCCTGCGCAGGCTGTGAAGTTTGCTATTGAATACACATGTATAATATTTCTTGGCCTTCATACCGTTTTTCATTCAATAAATTTCAAAAGTATTAAACGGTTAACGCTTACTCAGTCCCAACAATATAGTGCAACACAACTTCTACAAGCACTTTATCCAATAACAAAACTATTTCCGTATTTTTGAAACCATGCAAACTTCCCAGATTGGAATCAGATTTTTGCTATGTCTAAATTTTACCTACAGGAATATGAATATAGAATAAATGACCCTGAATAACTGAAGACCTAGCTGACGAATGACAGTACAAAAGTATTTACCATCTTTGATGTCCCGTATGTCCCACACCTTCACATTCTTTTCCCCACCAATAGCAAAAACATAAGGTGCATCTGGGCAGTTCCCCATACTGTGAACCTGGCCCTGTAGGTAGATACAAAATGAAGATAATTATATATAGCTACTCATTTCACCTAAAGAGATGAACACTCCTTCATCATTACATTTTTTGTCTAATTCTATGTTTGTTTTTGGTCCATTTTCAGTAGCATACTATAGTACAGGTGGTCATAGTCAACTGGGATTTAGTTGTGTCCCAGACAGCTTCTCTCTTAAAGCAAGTGACCAACTTACTGTTGTGTACAGAAATATAAGACAAAATATCTCAAGAAGTGGTTGGACTTGTTGCCACTATATCAGTCTTCATCATCCATCTCATGTAACATATATTCAATAAGATGTACATGTATAAAGAGTGTTGATTTAACATAACCAAACGAAACTAGAGTACCTGCAATATAAATTTCCCTCTAATACAAATCACATTTTACTTTCTGGTAGAAGTCACTTGCAAATCAAATAAATCAATAAATATTACAAGATATTTATTGGACGGAATAAGCACAACAGACAGTAACTGTAAAACTAAATTTAACCTTATATAGGGGATATTTGTTTGTTTTGAGTAGATATGGAATATATCTCACCGAGAAGTGATACAAATGTAGTATTTTCTTAAAATGTGAAAATTGAATCACTTTGAGTTGAGACATATTCAATATCCACTCAAAACAAATAAATTTCCTTTTTATTTTATGCCAATTAATAGAATATGCACTACTTAAAAGGCAGTTCCAGCAGACCTAAATCACCCACACTGTGACTGATATGAATTCTATATCATCACTCTATATTTCACTGATATAACACAGTATTTCATTAGTTAGCATGAAATAAATATTTCTATTTTATCATACCAATTTAATATCCTGACTATGTATAAGTGATGGTTTATCTTCCTCTATATCCCAGATCTTCACAGTGTGGTCAGTTGATGCTGTAACCAACAGTCGTGGATCTTCACTACTCATACACAGACCTGAAATAATAAATGTAAGAAAGTATCAGATAATGTACCAAGCATTTCAACATAATCTGTCCTACGGTAATATTTGGATTGGGATTCTCAAGTAGAACTTGTGCAAAAGACAATCCAATTAAAGTTAAAAATCTCTTTATCCTAAATGTTGCAAGAGCTTTTACCACCCAAAGATAATAAGCTCCTTCTGCAGAAAATGCTCTACTTTCTGGTAAGAACTGATGAAACTGGTGAGGGAATGATATGGCTCGCATTTCTGAAGCAGACTGGAAAGAAAATCTTCTTTTATCTTGACCATGCATCCTGTTATATTCCACTGTAAGCAATTTGTGTACCACTCCAATTGGTGCCCTATAGGGTTCCACAAAGATTAAGACATGGTATGTACTAGTATTCATGCAGTAGAAAATCTTGCACTGAGTGGATACACGTCAGAACTTACCTGTGACACTTTCTGAGTGTGCTGACAAGGTGAACACAGGCTTATCTTGCCGTGAATCCATGTACATCACATGACCCGTGTCTGTACTTGTCTAAAATATATTACAACATTATATATGTATTTTTTATCTGTTTAAAGAATTTTTTATTTCTTAACTTCACAAAGTTGCATCAATAGATACTAGAGGAACACACAGTTGCAGCAACAGGGATTAGTTTCTCACATATAATTGATGTGAAACACAGAACTTTGTACATAAAATTCTAGAATGGTAGACCAAACAATTTTTGAAAACCAACTGATGAAGAGTTTATTCTAGTTTGTCATTGCCCAAAAAACAGGCTGTAATGGCAAAACACGCTGGCTCCAATTTAACAGATACTACTCCTACTGACGTAATGAAAAGGCTTCAACACAACATGGCGGATCTTATAAACAAAACCCAAGTGAGTATAACAGATTTGTGTATTTCATGTAGTTATAAACAAATTATGAAGAAACGAATACTCTTTTGGAATGCGTCTGTCCTGTAGCTAGTCGGCTGTTTCAGACATTGATGCGTGTGAAAGTAATGCAAGTTGAATGCAGAGGATTTAGTGGTATCAAGTGCAAAACAGACCCGAAATGCATGGATTTTGCACAAAATTAGCAAAGTTAAGGTGGAAGCAAACTATAAAAATTCTCTAGTCTACTTTAGTTAAGACGTTTAGCACAAGAGATATGCATTGGCATGTAACTTTGGGTCAAATTTCGTAAGCATATACATGTACTTTTCTGTAGGCAAAACTTACCCATTCAAAAATACAATGATTCAGAATTGATTGTAGTGGGCGTGTTTTGCCGATACAGTGTGAAAAATAGCATTATCACTAGTAGACTAGTGCCATGAAACTGATAAGAAGGGAAGGGACAAGAAACTGCTAAGCTGAAAGTGTTTCTTGTGAGACTTAAGTGACATTCAAATTATTCTAGGTTGACAGGTCTTAGTTTTGACTGGTAAATGGATGACAAGTGTTCTCATCTAAATACAACACTATACAACTGCTTTTTTCATGACCAAGTTGTTGTTGTTATACACTTACAAAGAAATTCAGAGGTGAGAAGCTGTTCCAGAGTACTTTTTCAATTTCTCCTTTCATACTCCAGGATCTGAAGTTAGTTTCTGGTGCTCTACAGTCACACATCTTCACACATCTATAGTTCAAAGATAAAATCATTAACTACTGTAAATTTCATTTAAGCGATGTCTAAAAAAAAAACGTATGAAAATTGTACATTTTGTTCTACTTTGTTCAGGGTTTGTAATGGATATAGCAACTTTCCAGCTTTAAATCAATGTTTGATCCCTTGAGCTCCTAAAATCAATATTACACATGTACATTTGTATATCAGACATAGTTAGAGGCAAGGATTTTTTCAAGCCTGCTGGCTATACTAGTGGAGACTCTCACATGAAATAATTCCACCTCTCACCAGATACAAATCCATAGTAAACACCTCCCCTGCATCACAATAGCAAAACACATAAAAGACTGACTGTACAACACTTAACATACGTGCATGGTTTTCATGCGACTACCAATGCCATACTCATTTGAGACAAATTTCCCACATTGTAAACTTTTAACATAAATTTAACTGTCAAAATGGGGAACTAACTTATTACCATGATACCTACCATGAACCTGAAGCTCATGAGAAATTTCAACACACTATTTAATTTGAGGTACCCAACTTGAATACATATTTTCAGCTTATATTTTAAGTATGAAGGGAGGCTAATCCTTCAAAACACCTGTAACACTTGTGGAACCAATAAAATGAAACTTTTGATTTCTTTTAAAAATTTTCCTAAAGTTAAAAAAGTATCTTGATGTCAGTGGGTATAGAAATAACCATCTACAAGCACAGGCACTGGGTCAGTTGTACATTAATGTTTTATAAGCATATTTTATATCTAAAACATGTTTTCTTCTATTTATCTGTTCCTCTGTTAAAAATGAAAGGAAAAAAGATCCTGTGCACAGAGCATGTGCCTACAAACCAAACTTTTAACCCAAATTTCTTTGAAATTTTAGATCTTGATGAGTTACGAAATAAAGCTTACTTGTCAAATGATCCAGACAGCAACATATATTCTTCTACAGGATGCCATTTCACACACTGTACCTACACATAATAACCAATACAATCAATTATTTAGTGAGTAAGAAAAAATAAAACCAGTCTAAATTCTAAGCACCTGATAGACTAACAGAAAGCTTAAAACAGAATTTGCCCATTTGGACCACAATGGAAATAAGAGTTTACTCTTTTTTGTGTTATCCCTGGTGTCGGTGTGCATGCCATGGTTATTATGTTCATGTTGTGATATTGTTTTATTGCATTCATGTTTGTTTTAGCCATGTATGTACTTTATACCAAAATAAATCTTCTTATCTTAAAAAATAATTCTTATTTGGAAGCCAGAAATCTTGGACTGGTTCCTAGGAAGTTTTATAAGATCCTAGCAAAGGCTTTTACAGATGACATATATCACTTGTTTTCATAGACCAAACTCCTGCTCAAAGTTATACAAATTCTGTTTTAAAGTTACACATTACTATTTTTTATCATGTTAAAATTGTTCTTGTTATCTGTAAGCCATTGAAAATGTGAGTTTGTAGTTGAAACTGAATTTTGATAACTTCACTATCATGAATTTCTAAAGTGCAGGCCACTGTAAACTGCCAAAACAAGCTGATCTTAGAAATACATATAAATCTACTATCAAACCTTGTCTGTATGATGTTTTAATGACGTTGCAATCCTTCCCTCTGTAAGATCCCAGAGACCAACAGTGTTATCAGCTGATGCGCTAGCTAAAATATGTCTGAAATTAGAATATACACTCTTATAAATGAACCTGTGTTTGTTATGGCATTGGCAGTGCAAGCACTACCCTACAAATGAACATTTCTTGCATACTAGATCGCGATATCTGCAGTTTTTACCAGTACTGGAAAATTTAATCTTACACCCCCTTGTGTAAAATGACTTAATGACAAACAAACTAGAGCTATCACAAGAAATACCCTTGAAAGACTGCTTTATAACTGAAGAATTGTAGTAACAGAATACCTTGCAAACAAACTAAAAAGGGATATTGTTGGCAATAAATTGTAATATGTCAAGATAGAGTTATGGTTCTTTACACTAGACTTCCTGTCATGTGCTTACCATTTATATTGTAGGAATTCCAACCAATAGTTTGAATTATGCTCGCAAGAAAAAGTAACAAAGGGCAAAACTCTGAAATGAGTCAAGATAAGAATTATTGTTCTTTTGCACTGCACTTCCTCTCATTGTGCTTGACCATTGTATTAAGTTGTATTGAATTCCAACCAGTAGTTTTTAAATAATGCTCCGGACAAGGAAAAGTAACAAAGGGCAATAACTCTGTAATTAGTCAAGATGGAGTTATGGTTCCTGTGCAAAGACCATTACCAGGCAAAAACAGTTACCCTCAAGCCAGATATTTCCATCTGCACTGTGCAATCAGTAAAAGATTCTTATAGCCTGTTTGTGGTCACCTTGACTATGCAAACACTTACATACAGTTGAACCTGCGCTTGTGTAACAGGGTTCCTTTCTGTTTAACATTTACCCCAATTTTTTCTCTGCAGTAATTATTTACTATTCTTTTACAATACCAGTTCACCAATGTTACCAGAGAATAACACCAAGAAAAGTATTAAAACTTCTGGGTTCCAGATTTTATCAATTCAAACTTACGTGTTGTACACTTTTCACATTTTTAATAATCAATAAATTTTTCTGCTAAACTGAGGTTGATTTAAGGTAACGTGATCCAAACTGTCACAATCCTAATTGAAAGTAAACCTAGGCCTAAATAAATTTCACAGAAGTCAAGTCTACAATAAAAGATTTGAAAGTGGCTGAGCTCTAACAATAGGTGAATACTTTCAAGTGTTCTTGAACCAGCAGAGCAAAAAGACTTAACTCTTGCATATATACCCTCTGCAGACCACCGTTGAAGTTTTCATGTAAAATACATAGCAGGAAAAACAGGGGGGTTAATAAAAGTTTGACAATCAGTTATAACTTAGTAGATGCTAAGACAACATGACTGTAAGAAGATAATGGATAGTTTTTTAAGGAGACCCTTTTGTAATGTAAATGAAGAGGATATTACCATTACTAAGCTGTTAGATGGTGAAAAACAGAGGTATACCATAACTCTGTAGATTAAGAGCAGAAGTGATGCTGATAAAATGTAATCATGGATCAAACTAAGGTGAAATAACCATTTCTGCCACACTTGTGGTCACCTGGACTATGCAAACACTTCCCTAAAGCAGTCTGGATGTACCCACATCAGTCAATTCAAACTTAAGTAAGCAGTATAGTAAGTAGCAATCTAATTTATATTACTACTTTTGATGTATTTCGAGGCTGGATATTTAATACTGGTCCAACTGCATATCATTACATAATAAAGTTTTACATACTTATGAGGGCATGAACTGAGGAAACACAATGCCACCTACCAGGAATCAATTAAATAAAGAAAATCAAGTTTGAAACATAATGTTGGCATATAAAACTACTCTTTCAACTTTACAAAATAAGAGGAGAAAAACTTAAACCTCATGACATACAAGATCTTTAGGCAGAAGCTATCAACAAACATCAGTCAACATTTATGTCATGCTAAGACATAAGGCATACTCTTAAAAGAAAAGGAGTAAGAATTTACCTTGCTATGGAATTCCAGGACAAATTTAATACTGCATCTGTATGACCAATATGAGCTCCTTTCTGAAAAACAGACATATCATTGTGGTTAATGTAAATAAAAACAAGAGGCCAATAACAACCAGTATCACTCTACTGGACAGACTGGATTGTTCTGTGTAAAGTTTTGTAAAGATCTTTTGGAAAATGTGACCTGTTATGAAGTTTTTAGAATAAGTGGCTTTAACACAATTGGTTTTCCTACAGCATGGCTCAATTTCAATACCAATTATCTGTAGGTTGCTGGCAACTGCCCAAGCAAGTTCTGTGAAAATCTATGTGTAAATGTGACCAGTAGAACGTTATCAAAGTTTTACAATAATGTTTGCAATAAACTCAACAGAGTTTGTGATACTACTCACAACTTGTCAATGCATACAGCTATATTTTGATAAAGTCTATCTCCCTAAAAGGTTAAACTGGCATCTCTTTCTAATTTAACAACACTAACAATATAAATTTTGATCAAAAAAAAAACTGCAGAGAGCAGCTCTTATATGCTCTGACATGTTAAACTAGGAAACGATGACTCGTTATGGTTAAAACATGTTGCAACAAGACCACTTCACTTGAGGTACAATATGAAAGATTTTTACGGGCAGGCAAATGGGAAACTGGAGAGGTTGGGGTCGAGAGCTGCAGCTTGACGTAAGTATGCGGAATTCTGACATGGATGATGGATAGGATTCTTGCATACCATTTGACTAATAATGGAAATAAAATAAAAGCAATGGTTGCAACTTTAGTAATGTCTAAAACACACATTCATAAAAGTGTCTTCGAGGTCATTAAGTCAATACCAGGGGGTAAGTGGTTTTCAGCACTGCAAACCTATCCCGATCTGGTATGCAAGAAAATAACTGTTTTCAGCCTACAACCCATTCTTAGAACAACTATCTAATGTAGGCCATTATCACTACGCAGTCAATGTATTATGTTTTACCTTTTTCTTCTTAACCTTTTGTCCCAATGTGGCTAATGGTTCTAAACTGTCAACAAGATCAACATCCCATATATCAATAGTAGGATCCATGGTTGCTATGGCAACAAAGTTTCCTGGAAAAGATAAAAAACTATTAGAAAGATGCTTGACTAATTATCTGTATCAAATTTGCAACTAATCCACTTTCAGCTGATCTCATGTTGCTTTAAACATAAGCTGTCTTCTTAATATCATTAGATTTCTTTCACTAACTATAAGGACAGCCATATAGTGACTGATTTTATGTAAAATCTAGCAAATACTTTACTGAGAATTAAACTGGACAAGCTTTAACATAACATATTTTTGAGAGAACTAATTCAACTCCATAAATATCCAAATGGCAAAATATGGCTGGTCATTGGTTAATATTTGTACATTCATACATTCACTTAGTTACTATGGTAAAGTTGAACTCGCCCACACAAATGCAATGACAGGTGGAAAAAAATCAAATTCTGCCTTTTAGAGGAGATGGACATAAATACTGCAACATCAACTATACAAGCACCTGTGTTTCCATCCCTTAGATCATAGTCCATCCATTCCAGAGCCAGTGGGAATGATGACAGCAATACATCATGATGCACATACAGGTTCTCTAGATCTGCATTGTACACTGAAACAAAACCATATACTATCAACGTACAGTGAAATGTAATACTCAAACAATTACATAATTCAACAACTTTTAATATACCGGTAAAACCTGAACACACACACAAGGTAAATCTTAATTTATAGTGCTGTTCTACTTTACTGCTGTAATATAAGCAACAATTAGTAGATATTTCTACGTTTTTCTGCCATTTTTCTTGTGTAGAACAATATTTTTATATGAACCTTACGGACAAAATTGACTACCAATATATTATTGCATTACCGGTATTTCCCCGAAAGTTTTGATTCGATTCTTTTTCAGATATAATTAAACTATCAAAAGAATTGAAAACCAAAGCAGTTATCTGTATTGTATGTATAAATCAACAATGTTCAGGGAATACTATCTGCCCTTCTAGATCATTTCAATACAACAGTATAAGCCAAAAGCACCTCAGTGTTGTTGAACTTTAGTGAGAATATCTAGGACCTCTGGATGGTAAATATACTCAAGTTTTGTTTTATTTTCTTAGCTGACTACATATATATCTCTCTGTATTCTATGTGTGTATTCTAAAATTCACATTTGTATTATATACTATAACTTCAACCAGGTACTTTGCACAGTTAACTCCCTGTCCATTTACTATGTAAACATACCATGAACTGCCATAGAGCAGAAGTCACTGTCTGCACGTGCTACAAGCATTAGGTTGTCTGACGATTTTATTTCAAAGTCTTCATCATCACTGTCTTCCTAGAATCAGAATATATTATAAGCAGCATCAAATTTCTACTTCTTGAAATTGCCTTGAACCCCCTGAGTCTACTTCTCAATCTCTGAAGTGTAAAACTTTCGTTGCTAACTGTAATCTTGAAGATGTAAGAATTCTGCTGTTGGCCAAGAGGGCCCTATGTTGCCCACCTGAGACAGACAGACATATAAACAGGTATTCATTTATGAAATAATATCCGCTCCAGTGGTGTTCATCGTCTGATAAACAATGATGTGGAGTACTGAAACGCAGTAATTAACCACGAAGGCCAGAGGCGCATCAGAATGGTGCCAGAGGCGCATATAACTGTGCATCAGAATGACTTAGTGTTGTTTATTAGAAGATCACAACACTAACAAGAGCTGTCCATAAGACAGCAAGCTCGACTATTGTGGGTGTTTGCTAATAAAACAAAACTTTTATCAGTGTAATAGCAAAACAAAATTCTGCTAACTATTAAGTATAAACTTGGAAAGTTGAATCATAAAAAAAGTCAAAATCTATAACCATTATAGATTTAATTTTTGGTAAATTAATTGTTTGATACAAAATTTACCCCTGAACACAATTGCTAAGTTTGATATAACTACCATAAGTGGTAACTGAGATATTAAATTTAAACAAGAGTTATCTGTCTTGACTGTGTGACACCTCTTAAGACATTAAAAAAGTTTCAAGTCAATATCATTAGTGGTTACTGAGATATGTGCATGATAGTACCTAGCAGGCAAAACTTTAACCAAATTTTCAAAGTCAAACAAGGGCCATAATTTGTACTAAATTTATACAAGAGTTATCTGACTTGACTGTGCGACACCCCTAGAGACATTACAGAGTTTCAAGTCAATATCATAAGTGGTTACTGAGCTATGTGCATGATAGTACCTAGCAGGCAAAACTTTAACCAAATTTTCAAAGTCAAACAAGGGCCATAATTTGTACTAAATTTAAACAAGAGTTATCTGCCTTGATTGTATGACACCCCTAAAGACATGAACAAAGTTTCAAGTCAATATCATAAGTGGTTACTGAGATATGTGCATGATAGTACTTAGCAGGCAAAACTTTAACCAAAGAAGCAACGCCGACGCCGACGCACAAGTGACTGTAATAGCTCTCCATATTCTCCGAATAGTCGAGCTAAAAAGGATATTATTTCGATTCTTACATGATCAGATATTACAAAAGGTGAAGAGATGCAACGCGGATATTTATTTAACGTCATGCGACACAATATGACATAATTTTGATGGCATATCATTTCTCTCGTTTATAGCATAATAAAACATAATTGTTCAACTCTTTGTATATAGAGACACAATTGTGAGTTATGTTAGAATTCTAGTTTATGCAAAACATAAAATGCAGACTTTTTATTAAAAAAAAAATAATTTCATGAATAGCCAGGCAAAAGTGTGAAAGCTTTTTCTATTGCTCAAAAAAAGCATTGCCAACAGTTTAGGTTTGAATATTCCCAACATTTAAATCATTCTGAGCAAAAATGTGGCCTCTAATTTCTACATAAGGTTAAAATAGATTGGCCACAGTTTTTGTCCTTGTGTTACTCAGTTTCAAACGTGACCTATAAGGTTCTTCAGAAAAAAAAATTCTGACCAATCCTGATTGATACTTACAGGAATCAATGAAATCTGCACTTTGCGCTAAGGTGAGCTACATGTAAAAACATTAGTTCTATCATAGTATATATTTAGAAAGTATACACCTCCATCTGTTGTTGCATTCTATGAAATATAAAGTTCCTGCTACAAACTATGTGAGAAAATCTGCAGATTCACTGCTCTTTTGAAGCTGGAAGATTCAAGCACACTTTCGCAGACAAGAATACCAAGAGTTATAAATCACAGAATCAAAGTTGATCATATCCAATTAAATTAAATTATGTTAAGAGCATGATCTGTTTTATGAAATAAATTTCTTTATACTCCTGTGTATTAGTTTCTAAAATAACTATGTGATTTATGACCATACATAAATGAGCCATGCTGCACCAAAAGTAACATACGAGAATTGGAACCAATATGTATCCAATTTCAGTGTACACAATCTGAGATCTGTGTTTACACAATTCCAAATTTTGTCACATCTGCACATCAAAGTTGAAAATTCTCTTTGTTTTGTTCAGTTAGTACTTTGTTGCAAAAAAGAAACAAACTCTTTCCTACAAATTGCAAGTGACATTAATGATCGAGTATGAAACATATACCAGTGTTACATGTACATGTAGTCTCTATTTCAACATGTAACATCTAACGATGACTGCACATGTAAGAATGCCGGCTTATGCACAACAAAGCTCATCAAACTAAAGCTCATGTGACTGCCACTCCCAGTATATATACCACAAGTGGATAGTTAATAAATAATCCAAGAGTATAAATTAATGTCTTACATCATTTTTCAAGGTAACAAATGGGTCATCATCATTACTGGAATACACTGTTAAACCTCCTATACCCTTCAATGGGTTTGACCCTGAAATAGGAAAAGAAGTTTAAAACATGTATACAGAGGAGGAACATTTTTTTCCATACAGTCATGTTCTAAGAGCTTCTGACAGTTTTAGATGCTAACTGTACAAAGCCATGAAAGGTTATAAATTTTCCAGTATTTATCAATGATTGTCATTAAACATGATGTTTGTGTAGTTCCTATAAGAATCATGTGCATCTGCATGCATGCATGGACAAATATCACACTACTATGAACTATCCCTGGGGTATACTGTATAAGGGGAGCGGTGGTGTTAAGGTTTAGGTGTCTGCCGCTCATCCCGGAGGTTGCAGGTTTGAGCCCCACCAAGGTCACGACCGTACCTCCTCATATGACACCAGTACTGGTTTTTCCAGGAAGCGGACTCGAGAGTGACTCGATAAGCTAAAAGCTTTCTTCACAATCGAGCTAAAAGAAATTAGTATAAACTTATACTGTATTCATATCTTGGCTGGTGTTTATATGAGATATAATTCCAAAAAGCAAAGAAAGTAACATGTCTGTTTCTATTACTTACAATCATTTTTCTCCTTATCATAATCATCTAAGTGATATCTTGATTCAAAATCATCATCCAGTCCACCTGTTGCCCCTTCCTCTGCATTGTCATCTTTTAGTTCTTCTTTAACATGTTTGGAGCCTTTCACAGTTTTTGCAAATACTGTAGCTTGTGCAACTTCTGGGTCCACATCTGTGTCTGATTCTGACTTTTCTTTTTTCTGAAACAATTTAGTGTCCTGTTACCTAAACAGTCATATATAGGGTAATTAAATGCACACTGTTACCTTATGCAAACTGTTTCCTGAAGGTTTTCATATGATAATGTTGCATTCTTTAACCAGTAGTACTTCTCTGGTCCTTAAAAATCTTCAGCAAGCACTTGATTTTTCATCTGATAACTTGAATTTGGTTCTATGTTACTGAAGATTTTGTTGTCAACTTCAAAATTCCTTTCAAGCAGTGTGTGGCACTGTTTAAGCGTTATAACATTTTACCTGAAGTAAAACATTACATGCCTCATTAGATTTCTTGTAAACTGGCAGCAAAATCACTGTACTGGTTATGTTTTTTCTGAATGCCATCTTATTGGGACATTTCTTAAACATTACAGACTGTTAATAACTTACTTGAACACCACCTAAAGCTACAAGCTGTGTGTACTGTAACCTGAACACTATAAGTAGCTGCAGTTGAGAGAGTTACATGTCTCATCAACTATATACCTTGAACAAGGGTGATTGACCTTAAAATCATACGATAATCAGAGTGTTACAGGAACACCTCAATATGCTACAAACCTGAGCATACAGAAACTACTGGTTGTGTTATACCTGAACACCATCAGAAGCTTCTTGTTACCTGACACTACCTGAACTACAGTGAATATTACCTGAACACCATCAGAAGCTACTGGTTACCTGACACCACCTGAACTACAGTGTATATTACCTGAACACCATCAGAAGCTACTGGTTACCTGACACCACCTGAACTACAGTGTATATTACCTGAACATCATCAGAAGCTACTGGTTACCTGACACCATCTGAACTACAGTGTATATTACCTGAACACCATCAGAAGCTACTGGTTACCTGACACCACCTGAACTACAGTGTATATTACCTGAACACCATCAGAAGCTACTGGTTACCAGACACCATCTTAACTACAGTGTATATTACCTGGACACCATCAGAAGCTTCTTTTTACCTGACACCACCTAATCTACAGTGTATATTACCTGAACACCATCAGAAGCTTCTGGTTACCTGACACCACCTGAGCTACAGTGTATATTACCTGAACACCATCAGAAGCTTCTGGTTACCTGACACCACCTGATCTACAGTGTATATTACCTGAATACCATTAGAAGCTTCTGGTTACCTGACACCACCTGAACTATAGTGTATATTACCTGAACACCATCAGAAGCTACAGGTTACCTGACACTATCTGAACTACAGTCACTGTGTATATTACCTGAACACCATCAGAAGCTACTGGTTACCTGACACAACCTGAACTACAGTGTATATTACCTGAACACCATCAGAAGCTACTGGTTACCTGACACTATCTGAACTACAGTCACTATGTATATTACCTGAACACCATCAGAAGCTACTGGTTACCTGACACTACCTGATCTACAGTGTATATTACCTGAACACTATTAGAAGCCACTTGTTACCTGACACTACCTAATCTACAGTGTATATTACCTGAACACCATTAGAAGCCACTGGTTACCTGACACTACCTGATCTACAGTGTATATTACCTGAACACCATCAGAAGCTAATGGTTACCTGACACTACCTGAATTACAGTGTTTATTACCTGAACACCATCAGAAGCTACTGGTTACCTGACACTACCTGATCTACAGTGTATGTTACCTGAACACCATCAGAGGCTGTTGGTTATGTGTTACCTGACACTACCTGAATTACAGTGTGTATTACCTGAAAACTATTAGACGCTACAGGGTAAAAGTTTCATGCACACTACCAAATCTAGTGTTTATTACCTGAACTCCATCAGAAGCTACTGGGTGTGTGTTACCTGACACCACCAAAACTACAGTGTGCCACAAAAGCTACTTGGTGTGTGTTTGAAGAACACCAACAGAAACTACTGGGTGTGTGTTACCTGACACCATCAAAACTGCAGTGTGCCACAAAAGCTACTTGGTGTGTGTTTGAAGAACACCAACAGAAACTACTGGGTGTGTGTTACCTGACACCACCCAGGCTACATCGTGCCACAGAAGTTACAGGACGATTTTTTGAAGAACCCCAAAAGAAGCTACAGAGTGTGTATTACCTGAACTACATCAGAAGCTACAGGACGTGTGTTTGAAGAACACCAACAGAACTGAAGCTACAGGATGTGTATTACCTGAACTACATCAGAAGCTACAGGGTGTGTGTTTGAAGATCGCCAACAGAACTGAAGCTACAGGATGTGTATTACCTGAACTACATCAGAAGCTACAGGGTGTGTGTTTGAAGATCGCCAACAGAACTGAAGCTACAGGATGTGTATTACCTTAATGCCAACAGAAGCTACAGGGTGTGTGTTTGAAGAACCCCAAAAGAAGCTACAGAGTGTGTATTACCTGAACTACATCAGAAGCTACAGGACGTGTGTTTGAAGAACGCCAACAGAACTGAAGCTACAGGATGTGTATTACCTGAACTACATCAGAAGCTACAGGGTGTGTGTTTGAAGATCACCAACAGAACTGAAGCTACAGGATGTGTATTACCTTAATGCCAACAGAAGCTACAGGGTGTGTGTTTGAAGATCGCCAACAGAAACTACAGAGTGTGTATTACCTGAACTACATCAGAAGCTACAGGGTGTGAGTTCTCTGTATCCTCTGTTTCCTCATCATCATCAGATTCTAGTTCCTCATCTAATCTCCTGCAATTCATATGGAAGAATGCTAGCTATTATTATATATTAAATTTATAGTATATCAGCCAATAGGACTTCATTCTAAAATCATGTGATTGTCTTTGAATTACATTCAATTTATCAAATACAAGTATATGTGGATAACTTTAATTCTCTGACACTGATTTATACAAAATTTTAATGTAGATATCCTCGATCGTAAAACAAATTCTTACAACTTATATTAATCACTCTAAAGACTTATTCCACATGGAATCTACCTTGAAGAGAGAGAGAGCAATGTGGAATAATATGCAGGGCTTTTCATCCTTATATAACAGAGGCCAAAATTTGGCCACTTCCCGATCCAAAAATAACATTTTTTCCCAACTGTGGCAGAGAAACTTCCCTAAATGCAGGTTAAGTTTTCCCCAAAGTTTGTTTACATTTAAGTATTTCCAGAGGTATCCATTTTTCGTCACACTATAACGCAACAGCGCACGGTACTGCATGTTATGCATTACCAGTCTTATCCGTTATGTTCTAGGCCTGAATTATGTGTCTTGCCTAAGGACACTACGACTACTTGGGCACTGCAGAAGACCAAACCCTTTGGCGTTGTCTAGCAATGTGAGAAGAATTGTAGATGCAGCAACATTAACTGCGACAATTTGGCCATTAGTCTTGGTTATCAAGCAGTTTTTCACCTCTCTCAAAGTAAAGAATTTGTTGAAGTGTTACAAGTGTTTGATGTCCAAAACTAACCCTGACCTGCTTAAAGACATGTAGGGGTATGATAAATACATTATGAAAGCTTTCAAAATCACGACTAAGGCAATATAACACACTGTACTCTCATCCACTCCACAGCTGAGAACATTGAATATTGTACTTTTTGTGACTACAGAGAACAGCATGATGGCAATGGCCTTTTTACAAACCTTTTAATTTCAACTTAATGTTTAAATGTATACTTACTCCTGGGTTTCTTCAATGATTCTTTTCAAATCTTCTTTTGCAATCTGAAGCTGAAAAAAAAAGAAATACAACTTAACAACAGGAGCCAGATTCAGTAATCAAAATTTTGTGGAGACCATACATATAATTAGTTTCTCCAAAACAAAATTTCTACAGCGACTTTTAAATGTTTGCTGTATACACAAGCATATCTACATGTTTAAAAGCCAGTCGCTCAGTTACAATGTGTTGCAAGGTTCTCACCTTCGAGCAATTTTTGCCAAACATTCTGGTGTAACAATTTTGTTTGAATTACGACGGTATTGTTTAAAGTTAATGCACATGTTGGCCACCTTCCCAATCACAAGAACAAAATATACAGCAAGTGATACAATAAAGGATAGGCCAAAAGTCGCTTCCACATCATTATGTTACTCACCCAGTATTTCTAGGTCAAAGCGAAATCAAATTTGCTATTCTTTTTTTTTTAAATTAAGTTAAAATTAAGTTAACACAATTGACCTTTAGACACTTTATTTGCGTGAGTTAACTGTTTGCGTCTACACAGAGTGCACATGAAAAGTCAAGAGCTATACTGTAGTTGACTTACTTACATAATTTCCCAGGTATTGAAAAAATAACAGATTAATTCAAGTATGTTATAATATTTGTGTCCTTCATGTCCTACTCATATTCTGTGCTTTCAGGAGGCACAGCTCTTACTTTTTCCACTAATTTTACAGGTTGACATTTCAGATTTGTTTGCCTTCAATATCTCACTATGATGTGCAATTATCTGTAGAGAAATTCCCAACAGATATTTTTTGGGCACTTTCGAATGAAAGATTATTCTATATTTTAATGTATTTATGATTTTATGCGATAACAATTAACAATTGGTTCAATAATGATGCTAACACAATTCCAAGTTCAATGTACCTATCTTAATGCATGCATCAATTGGTAAAAAATGAAAATATTGTTATTGACGAAACAATCTGAACCCTGCTGCAATTAACGTCAGTTTCATTAACAGGGTACCTGCCAATATAGATAATAGAGTCAGTGTTCCCGCTCTCTTAAATTATTACGTAAATCACACAAAAAAATAAATATCTCGCAAATAATTTTCACCACGTGCGAGATCGTGCGCGTACGAAAATGTCGAGGACGAATATGTTCAGCTGGAATCCCTCTGTATGTTCTAAAAATAGATCATGGAAATTCTGCTTTCTCGGCCAATCGGTCGGCATAACTGCTGGTGATTTACCATTGACGTCATGAAATGTAGACGGTTTTTATATTTGAATGCTCTTGGAATTAATATTAGCACTTTAAAAGTGTGACCAATCTAATGATCCGGGCTTCGTCTGCAAAAATGTGGCAGACAAGGCATTGTGCTTTACTTCAAGGCGAATAAAATAAATGATGCCCAACAACAAAGTGAAGAGTTACCATCCAAAAGTACTGAAACAACTACGAGTAGTGTTAAAAGTCGGAAAAAGTACCCGAAACTGTTTCATAACAAGTGGTTGCCGCGGGTTGTAAAAAATTTAAGCGGTCGCTGCTTGTCTATCATATAATTTTCATACCCCCAAAAATTGAGATTTACCCCTTCTTTTAGTGTCCAGGAGGTAAGTATACCCTTGAAAAAAAAAACTGAGTGGGAACACTGTAGAGTGCATGTAAAATTGCTTGCTTGAGTTTAAACATCTAGATTTTAAATCAGTTTTGAGATTTTTCATCAACTTTTAGGTTTTCTAGTAAAGTGATAGATCTATCTAATGTTAACTGCTGAGTGGAAAATTGTGATTTGAACAAGAGATTGAAATAATGTACATGTGATTAAGGCTGGTAGAGGATCTACTGTAGTACCCGATAATGAAAGTAAACATTCCACTAAGTATCGAGCGCAATAAAATGCATAAAGGTGTGACACTTATTAATTGGACTAGGCTAAATCATTTACTGAATGCGAAAAAAACAACAACACGAGACTGATGAACTAATCTAATGTAAAGCCCCTACAGATTCCATTGTCGTTTGTACAAGGTCTCATCCAAGCTAATACAAATGCTCTCATCGACGGACCTTTATAAAATTTGCTTCAAATCAAATCAAATTGTTATTTGTATACGGAATGTCCGAAAACAGTCGTAACCGAAAGAATACACTTTTAACAAACGGGTTTAGTATATTAGTGATATAGAATTATACCTTCTCTGGTTTAGATTTTGCTTTGCCTTGTTTAACCCATGTAACACAGGGAATAATACTCATGATTTTTCTTATAATCGAATAAAAAATGTCAAAAAAATCTTCAACATGCTGACCGGAAGTAGAAAAGATGTAACTAAAACCCGTACTGGTACTGTTTTAAATAAAACATACCGTATTGGATATATCATTATTACTGTATTAAGATTATCAGAGATCAGACAGTTGGTTAGTGCATACTATGGAGAGGCACAGAAACGTTGAGGATGTTGAACTGAGAAGTGAGAGACAATTTGTGTCAGTCAGACACGATGGACAACAGAAAACCAGAATGGAACACGATATGGAAATTACATCGGATATAGTTATTTTACAACTGTTGCATCTGTATTGGTGGAAAAGTTGCCTGCTGCAAAAAAGGATCTCAAGCTTTGAAGATTTTTTTATAATCAGACAAATCCAGACTCAGTAATTTTTAAACTTTATGCAGTTAAACAAACTAAACTGTTCTAAAAGTACTTGACCAGACACTACACCTGCTAGATTTATGCAGGATGCTGCCTCTTATCTTAAAAAACACCTTATCATTAGGCCTACCTTTTAAATGAATAGTTCCATTGCTAACAATGATTTAGTTACGGAATTGAAAAGTACAATGGTTAAACTACTTTATAAGAAAAACAGTGGAATAAATGTGTCTATTGGCCTGTTAGTATTTTAGTCATTACTTCCAAAATTTTGTAACGTGCAGTCATTCCTAGTAAAAAAAAAAAAAAAAAAAAACCGGTTGCATTATGATTTTCAGAATGGTTTTGGACGAAAACATTCCATTAATACATGTCTCATTCGTCTAACAGATCATCCGCCGAAGGTTATTGACTGGAATGATTATGTTGGATCTACAAAAAACATTTGACACAGTATATTATACTATTTTGTTTGAAAAACGTCAGTATATTGGTGTTGGATCAGCGGAGTGATTTCGATCATATTTATTTAATAGAAGCCAGTCTATTTATGTAAATGATCATGATATGTCAGAATTAGAAGAATAATGTGCGGGGTACCACAGGGTAGTATAGTCGGGTCCATTTTATTTCTTTGTTGTGTGAATGACATTAGCACCAGTACTAGCTCAGAATGTAAAATAAAACCTTATGCGGATGACAGTACCATTCCTGTTTTACTTAAAGCCACACAATTATTAGTGAAGTACTGGGAAAAGAGCTAGAAAGCTGCATCAATTAGTTAATTCACAACAAGCTTTCCCTCCATATGGATAAAACAAAATGCATTTTGTTCGGCTCCAAACGTAGACCTAATAATATAGCAGAATTTACCGTCACCTGTAAAAGAAATACTTTTAAGGCACAAGGTTCAGTTAAATATTTTGGGTCTATTCTCGACGGTGGTCTGTTTGGTAGTTGTATCGTTAATAATACTGTAAAAAATGTCAATATTCTAAATTCAAATACTTGTATGTCGGCAGACGAGATTAAATCATGCTCATTTATTTGTTTACAGTAATCGTACTAGCTATTTAAATTATAACTTTGTAAAGTCAGTGATATGTACAGTTACGGGAACATATAATTTTTATGTCCGAGAATAAATGGTTTTACACAGTGTACCTTTTATTACAATTGTTTTCAGGATTGGAATCATCTACCGAGGCAAATTAAAGCAATAAAGTAAAAAATTGCTTTTAAGCTAGCTTTCAAACAGTTTTTGATAGATAAAATGGTAACCTGTGAAAATTCAGACAATGTGTAGTGATAGAGATAGCTCAGTTTAAATGAGAACCTGTCAAAGCATACCTTATGGCTCAGTTTAAATGTAAACCTGTCAAAGCATACATAGTCATTATGCAATTTTATGTTAGACTGCTTTGTGTAATAACAGATTTTATTTTCAGAGAAAACACTAATTCTACAAAGCTGTCAAAAGACGTATCTGAGCAGTCAAATGAAACAAAGGGAAGCAAAGTTTTGCGCAAAGATACACATTTTATGCCATATATGAGTTTGCAATGGTATGGACTGTGATCGCCAGAGTGGAAATGCGCTAGGTGTAGAGCGAGGTCAAATGTACACTCAACAAACTGATTTTAGCTTTATCTGTAATAGTTGCACACTTACAGAATTACTATTCTGTGGAACCGCTATGGTACAGTGTTAGTGCGTTCTGTTTAAGGAGGAGCGGAGGGTCCAATGTTCGATTACCACCAGTGCCTTGCTGTGGTAGCATCTTTAGGCTAGATAATAATTCAACAATGTTTCTCTCTCTTTTCGAGGTTGATTCCATCTGTAGTGTGTCTCAAGAACGATTAATACCACAGACACTTGGGTTCAGTAGAGCGGTTCTGGATAAAAAGAATTATCTTGTTTTTGTATATTCATATACTATGAGAACCCTATATACACAATGAACAGGCTCAGTCACTCAACGAGCACATTAAAAAAATGCCAGTTTTCAAAATTAGAATAGGACCACCACTGTGTGTTCTGTTAATGACATGGTAAGTATTGATAATGATCTTAAACTTGTTTGTACATGTTTGTATATATGCTGATGTTAGTATAACCTTTCTATCCTGCCAAATTTGTTTCTACTAAGCATAGTAAAATAATAGAAAGGTGTTTTCATTTTTTGGAAGTGAAATACTTAGGTGTATGTATTGATGCTTTTTGTCAGGGGAAATAGTTGTTCAAAATACTAATCTATATCTGATGTCAATTAAAAACTTTTTTTTCGGCGCAGCCGTATTAAGCTCGCATTTGACCGGAAGTTCTTGAACTCTTGTACCATCAATGGAATGGCGAGTAGAATTAATAACATTTTTTGAAATGAGAAATTTACGCTGTAAGGCATCTTCTAATTGGATAATACAGGATGCATAGACTTACCGAAAACAACCGAAAAAGGCATGATACAGGAACAGAAACAGAACAGAACAGAAAGTTTATTTAACGAGTACACATACAGGTACATTGTCAAATTACAAAAGTTTCACAATTCATATTAACAGGTCACGAAACAAATTACAAGCGATAAAGGCCACAAAAGAGATCACATGTAAATATGTCAATAGACTGAACTATGAAACATTTCAATCAATTTGAACAGGTGAAATATATAATAAGTTGAAAAAGAGATGTGGTGGCAGTTTTTTCAATAAATTTGAAAATATAGTGCAAGCTGGAGAATGAGCTGAAATAAAAAAAAACAAAAAACAAAAAAAAAACGGTGTGTTGTACTATGCTAGTTTGATTAATATTAATACTAGGTATTAAATGAATTTAGTATTTATCTCAAGACTAAATATCAAACTTATATATTCTTACAAATTTGGAGCTAGTTCAGTTCGTCTATTGTTAGTTTTTAAAAGTATTTACATAAATTAACCAAAATCGGTTTGTTTTTCGACTGTAACAATTGCATGAATTTAAACATACTAGGGTGGATATAAAAATACCGTTTAACAAATTGACTACGTAAATGTTCGTATGCTTTGCACTTTAAAATGAAATGGTACTCGTCTTCGAGATCGTTTAGATCACAAAATTGACAAATTCTCTCATGACGTTGGAGACGATTTCACCATACCTTCCAGACTCAATACGCAGCCTGTGTGCTGATATTCTAAGCCTTGTCAGGCTATATCTAAAAAGTTGTACACTGGATTATGTTAAGATACTTTTCCATAGAAAAATCATCTTTAATATGACAATAAAGATGGGTTAATACGCTGCTATTTCTTACGTCGGCTCGCCACTGTTGATGATAACAATCGATTAATCTTTGTTTAAAAAGTGGGTAGAAATATTTTAAATTCTACATCTTGTGGGAACTCCCAAACTTCAGCAAATCCCAGTTCATACAATAATATTTTGAGTTTTCTTGCCCAATTATTAACACCATTTTCAGACTTAATATAAGCATTCAAAATACGTTTTTCAATATGACATTATCGGTACTGAGCAGTTTGTACCAGTACTTTACTATTTGTACATATCTTGTTATATATAACGGGTACCGCCTAATTCTCCGTACACAGCTGCGTTACTTGTACATTGTTTCACGCCCAATATGGCTTTGCAATACTTTAGGTGTACACGTTCTATGTCCTTTGACTTACTAAAACCCCAGACCGGACAAGCATAGTTCAAAATTGATCCTACAAAGGAGTCGAATAATTGCAGGATATCGTAGGGTTAATATCATATTTACGAATGTTACAGAGTAGAACATTCAGTGCTTTAAGTGCTTTTCCAACAATATACTGATTGTTTAATACAAACGAGCCTGTGTAATTAAACACTACCCCTAAGTAATTGAAGTCGTTCACTATCTCCAGTGGCTCATTGTTATAATACCATATTTCATTATGCTTGATCGGACCTCTCTTACGGAAGACTACAGCTTTAGTCTTAGACGTATTTACTTGGAGACCCCAGTACTGGCAATATTCGTAGAGTTTGTCCAAACTACTTTGTAAATCTTCTATTGAATTACCAACAATGACCATATCGTCAGCGAATAGAAGAAGATAATACACATGTCATACAGAGATAAACCGCACGTATTGTTACTTTGTAAAAACAGTTCTAGGTCCTCCAAGAATAGTGCAAACAGCACCGGAGAATTATTTAGACCTTGTCCAACCCAATGGAGATATCAAAAATCAGAATATGAATCGCAATGCTAACACATGATTTTACAACAGAATACATTGCTTTAAACATTTTTAAAACTTTACCATCCAGTCCTAAGTGGTATAATTTAAACCACAGTGCCCGGCGATAAACGGAATCAAAAGCCTTTTGCAGGTCTACAAAGACGCATGGTAAACGAGAACCTTGTGAAATAACATGTTCGATTAAGTTGTGTAATGCGAAAATAGCATCAACCGTACTGTAACCTTTGCGAAATCCAAATTGCGAGTCAGACATAAAATTATTTTTTCAAACCATTCCTCTACTCTTGCTGTCAACATTCCCGTGAACAACTTGCCTAGGTTACTTAACAGTGTAAGCCCCTATAATTATTTGGATTACTCTATCACCCTTTTTGTGTATGGGTACGATGAAACCCTTGGCCCAAACTTCTGGGAAATACCCTGCATCTAGAATGTTATTGAATATTCCGTAATATGCCCTCCCCAGTATATCAACCGACTCAATAAAAACTCGTTCAGAAGGTTATCGCTAGGACAAAGAAGCCTTGTTGCGTTTAAGGCGCTTAATAGCGATATCACCTCAGCTTGTGTAATTAAACGATTCAACTCCTCGAATGTAGGATCGTTTATGTTCAAATCGTCATTATCGTTAAATGCTTCAACCTCGTCTATAAGAGTGGTCGTTAAATTGCTAAATAGTTCCGAGAAGTATGTTCGAAACTCTTCAACTGGTACGCTTGTATCGCATTTTACACTTTTACTTTTGAAATGTTTCCAAAACTCCCGCGGTTTACTTTTTCTTAGCTCGATTAGTTGCTTACTTTGCTTTATTTTGTACGCACGTTTTTTTCTTCGTACTGTGTACTTATACGCCTTGCGCTGGTAACATACATGTAACCTATTTTGTTCAGACAAACAATTATTATATTGTCGCAAAGCCCTATTATACATGCTCTTAAGCTCTACGCACTCTCCGTCAAACCATGCGTTTTGTCTACGCGTATTAAGATTAGCAGGAGTATTGCTCGAGTATTCACGCTTGAATAGTGGTGTAGCGACTTCACATATATGTCTCGAAAAATCATTTATCAAACGGTCTATGCAAACCTGTTCACCTGTATTGCTGTCAAAAAGAAGTGAATTAAACTCGGGTAATTTTCCGATTAGGCCGCGCCTAAACAGTTCTTTGTGTTCACTGTTCC
The DNA here is from genome assembly GCA_022818135.1 of Saxidomus purpurata. Taxonomy (NCBI): domain Eukaryota; kingdom Metazoa; phylum Mollusca; class Bivalvia; order Venerida; family Veneridae; genus Saxidomus; species Saxidomus purpurata. The sequence continues at coordinate 46,543,451 of JAFMSR010000003.1, read as the reverse complement.
ATTTGAAAAACGTATGTGACTTCGACGCGTTATTATGATCACTCGTAACCTCACACTGAGCCTTCGTTGCTCGAATCTCGAATTGTAATGCAGCGTGATCACTATACATGTTAAAAGGACTAACTTTAAATTTACTTATAGTATAAAAAGTCTGTTTCTTTCAACAATAAATAATCAATAACGCTATTTGCACCGCGGCTATAAAACGTGTATGAACCTAAATTATAGTCTTGGCCTAATCTTCCATTAGCGATTCGCAAACCGGTCGTTTTACACAGATCAAGCATTTTTCGTCCGCGTGCATTACACATATTATCGAGTGAGGCCCTAACTGAGTGCTGGTCGGGGAGATAACCTCCTCGTCCATATTATCTACGATTCGATCACAAAGAATATAATCAGGCCTAATACCAACGCGGCAGTTCCAATCACCTGCAAAATACTCTCCCTACCTTTTCGTAAAGTAAAACATCTTGAGCAAGAATATCAAAAAGATCAGTTTCAACAAGCGTGGCGGCCGGCGACTCGTCTGACCATAGATACAATCCACAAAAAAACATCTTTATCTAGGTTAAAAAATGCTGTCTAGTCTTAGCCAGATAATAGTATCAAAAGATTTTCAATAATAGAGATACCCTCTTTATAAGCGTTACGTACATAAATAGAATTCCACCACTGTTACGCCTAGCTTTTTATGTTTGAATTTACGGTATAAATATAATTAAAAATCCATCAATTTCAATATTAGAAGTTTATCAGTCCAGTCTCACTTAAGATAACTATATCATTATCAGATATAATAGAAACGAATTCTGGGTCACAAAGTTTAGTTTCAGTTAATCCATTTAGGTTCCACACAAGAACACTAAGTCCATCCTCCGGCCCGTCCTAAGCATCACAACTGACGGCCTTGCCTTCAAGTATAGAGGTCGTATACAAGCCAGGCTTTCTTTTTGTCCTTAACTGCTTCCTTGAGCTTAGGTATCAGTTTGCGACGTTTAGCTACAATCTCAGGGGGAAACTGTTCGTGCAGAAAAAAATTGGTGCCTTCTAAAAGCCTTTTCTGTCGTCTAACGAGCTCACGGTCTGTGAAGTATGCAAACTTACATACGATTTTTCGGCTTGCGCCATACAGGGTGCATAGAATTACCGAAAACAACCGAAATAGATGAATAATGAAGAAATTGTAATTAGTGAATAATCAGTACTAGCGATATGATATGATCTTTAGAAAAACAATTTGTTTTCGGTCGGCAGTATTATTTTTTTCTTTTTTTGTGGTCACTTAACTTGATTCGTGATACGATATTTACAAATTTCTTCGGTTATCCAGGGACCTATGTAGTGAGAATGAGAGTAGACAATAAAATACTCTTGCGTTTTCAGTCTTTCTCGAATTAGTTAATAATTTTAGTATGTATATAATTCATATCTATCAACATAGTATATTTATGTTGTTACCTCCAAATTAATGTTAATAATAAGTGTAGAGTATTTATACTTTCTCGGCCAGTGAATAACGGTCAATAATTCATAGTTACACATTAAATATGATACAATTATTTAACAAATGCTTAAATTTGGAACTTATGAAAACCCTAGGGGTGACATAATTGGAATAAAATGGTTGAAATATCTGACATAGACGTTAGTTTTTCTTATTTTTTTTCAAAAACTAGACGGGCAAATTGTTTTTTTGTTTGTTTTTTTAATTGCAAATAGGTTATTTAATAAAAATAATTCATAAATACTGACTGAGTATTCATATTATGGACACGAGACTCGTTTAATTTTACACAACCTCTTTTTTTCTCAGCTGGGACCGCTTCCATTTTATGCTGGGTTGCCATGGATAATTGGCAATTGTAGATTGTTGGTTTACAAGAATGTCTTATAATGTATGATTTATAATTCTGTCACTATTACTTGTTTTATAGACACCAAAATTGTTACAGAATTTACAAATGTGAGAGAATTATAGAGCTTTAATCTACCCTAGGGGTCAAATTATTTAAAGAGAAAGCGGCATATGGGGTCTGGAAGGAAAAATTCAAATATTTTTTTTTTAATGATGGTAAGCCTACCTGAAATTTTGCAAATAAATCAGTGACATGATATAGATAATGAAAATAATATGTCAAATTAGATTTGGAAAGGTGTCCATTACAGTTGCACTACCTTAAGTTTTTTTTCTGATACATGTGTCGCGATACATTATTTAATTACTATTGGAGACAAATTTGATAAGTGGCCGGTTAGCTCTGTGTTACCAATAAAGCAACAAAAATTGGATTCAAAACTTTTAATCATTGGGATAGCAAAGGCACCTTTATTGCAGTAAGTATGTACATTATCCTACGACACAAAATGGTCACCCATGAAAACTGGGGCTAAACCATTTTTAATCTTGGAAACATGATAGAAAATATTTTGTTTTTTTCCCACATTTTTTAGCAGGTAACCAGTTATTCTACATCTATATGATTTCTACGGTTGAAATCCAGTACAAACAGCATTAACTTGTTCTGAGTGACATGTAACTTGTTCCTTAAGACTTGTGTCAGACCGTTGTTCCAAATAGAACAGGCAAAGTCATAATGGCACTGAATCAGAGTCATGGCCAGTAAGTTTTTAATATATTGAATGAGGTAATCCCTTTTACGATATAAAAAATTAATCTGGAATTAGCCTTTTGGAGTACCGAACGAGCCATGGTTTGTGATCCAAGGCATCACCTAGGTATTTGACAGAGGAAACAGGATTAAGAAGTACACCATTGCAGAGATTAGGCTCTGATTTTCATTTTCCTCTTGGAACCAAATAAGAAAGACTCTGTTTACCTAAATGTAGTAAAAACTTGTTGTCTATTAACCAATGACTTACAAGATTCAAGTCATCAGATAAGATTTTTCAACATCAGATATACATTTACCTGACACAAGTTTAGATCCCTGAATGACACCACATGTTATTACAGCAGCTGTAGAATGTGTACTGGCATGAAGGATTATATGAAGGTCTTAAGAGTATGTTACACCACTCGTACAGCTTATGCCTCCCTTCAATCATATTGAACCGTATGGAACATCTTGGTAAATATTAGAGGCATCTGCAGGATGCTGCGTGACAGAGACGACAATTTGACCCTAAATAGATGCATTGTGAGTTTGAAAGATTTTCTTTAGAACTTTGTGCATGCTTTTTAAGTGTATCGTATTTCTCCCCATAAATGGTACGTTATTGTGAGTTGGCGTTGACCGAGAGCTAAAAAACTTAGGAGTCTATTTCATTTTACCCGCCACCCCTACACCCTTACACAGGCACACACACGCACGCACGCACACGCGCGCACACATACACACATGGTAATAATTGTCAAATTGGACTGTTTGTATTGAGCAAAGCTCTGTTGAAGTGAAAGTAGACGTGAGACCTGATAGGGTCTCAAGGGAAAGGATTTGGCCTCGTGATGACGTGGTGTTGACTTTTACTTATCTAATTGACATGTTTAACGTGAATGGAAACTTAGCATGCAATTATGTAACATAAGATTTGAAGCTTCCACTGAGGATAATCACTCTTAGCAAATCTTTATGCACTGTGATATAGACAAATTAAGAGCGGATTAGATTTGTTTCTGCAACGAGTCTCTCATCTACAACGTCATTACAAGACCTTTATATCTGATAACAGATAGACAATATCATTTGTGTCAGAAATTTCAGCGCTAATTGGTGTTTATGTGACAAATAAGGTACTGTCTTGATACAGATTTTGTCTCTAAAGACGTATTAAGCACGTCATCTAGTGAGCTAATTAGACAAAATAAGTAAGCTCCAATATCAGTATGAAACATTTTGCAACTTTGTCATAACCAGATATCGCAAATGGCTGAGAGATAAAAGGGTCTTGGTTCATTAAAGGAATGCTGGTTCAGCCTACCATATTAAGTCAAACCTGTTATAAGAAAGGCATATAAATGAACACGTAAATTGACTGAAATTATGCAAAAGATCTGGTCTGGGAGAAGATTTGATTGCAGTTTATTTTGCTTTTTCTACCCGCCTCGGCGTCGGCGTTGTCGTCACACCTTAGTTAAGTATTTCGTACCAACCTACTTTATTTCAAAACCATAAATTAGAGGTATTGCTTTGAAACTTACAATATTTGACAGAGTTACTTTCTCTTGCCTACAGATTGGGGTAATGATGCAAACAATTATTCCAAATTTCACAGCGATTTCTCAAAGGGTTAAGCCGATAAGAGGATTTTACCCATATTCAATGTATTTTCTAAGTAAAAAAGGGCTATCATACACAGAGTTATGTACTCTTGTCGTACATAGCCCACGGTAAATCAAAAACATTTTTTGGTGCATGTCAAGATCTAAGTAGGAAGGAGGAAGAAAAATAGTTTAAGGTCCAAGCCAAGTTTCAACAGACTTAACACTATATTTCAATTGTTTTGTATATGTCATATTTGCATATACATGTATAATAAAGATAAATAAAAAAAGGGCATTGCAGAACACTTTTTCCTGGAAGTGTTTTGTTGGTTTAGATGTTGCAAGTCAATGCTGTATCCATATACTGCAATAGTACAATGAAACAAAATACAATGTATACCAATATTCAATGCCTTTTAAGGGATTTAAGATAATCAAACATGGTCGTCTTCTTTTTGACGAACACATTTGAAACGAACTTCATCTCATTCAGTATTAATATCTGTCGGACTGTGTATCATGAACAATGGCCTTTTACTAGCGTGGCTTCAAAATCTGTAAACATTCTAAATGCATATAAGAACACAAGAAGCAAATATAGATATGAAATTTATTTAATAATTTGTTGACGATACGTATATTTTCATGTAAACTTTTATAAGATAGTACCAAATATTACAATTATGGGTATTATAATTTTTAGTATATCTTAAATTTAAATCAATAAATTAAATGTGGAATATGTTGTCCTCATTTTCTTACGAAATTTCCATTGAAACTCCATATTTATAGAGAGACACTATTGATTTACAATAGGCAACATTGATACATGACCTCTGCTTTCCGTAATGTTTTATTGCCTGTTTGTGAATTTTACAATATATTGTGACACAGATGTTTCATGTAACTAATTTATTTCAATAAGATGCTTATAAAGATAAACTTTATACGGAAAAATACTGTTACAAAAAAGATAAATGATACAAACAAACATTCTTAACAACTACAGTATCTTTCATTTGAATGATTGAGAGGTAACGACTCACCATCTTTACGAGCAATGTATGGTCAATGTCACACGCAACCACAGGATGAATCTGCCGGTAAGACAGAAAAATATTCGTGATTTGCATTAAATATGGAAACAAGAAGAAAACTCAGCTAGGCTTTGTAGCTTATATTTTGCAGCACATTTTACATAGTGTATGCATTAAAGGGACACACTATAAAGCAAGCTGATTATTTAGTCTAAATGTACAGAATCGGTAAAATGTACGTAAATATAGCATGTTGCTATCCACTCAAAAGCATGAGGGTCACCGGACCTACAGCATGTCTTAATTACCACGTTTATTTGTGGATTTTTGCTGCAATTCTAAGCTGAATTTGAGATTTGTTGAAATGAATGTATTATTTATGTTTTAAAGGGGAAGGCAAGTAAAAAATAAATGACTTTAAATTGAAGAATGTGTGAAGATCAACACACTGTTGAAAGAATTTCTAAAATCGGATATTGATATTAAAGATATGCGGCCATTTTAATTTTGTTATGTCATAGTGCTGTAATAGGTAATAATGCTAACATAAAAACAGCAGCTTCAAAAAAATATTAAAATACGGACACCTATATGACACTGAACCATTGTTATCAATTTCAGATATAAAACAATCAAGAAACAATGAGTAAATGCGGTTCAAAGTAAAGTTTTGAAAAATGGGCGTGTCTTATAGTTAGTCTAATTTGCATACATTTGCATATTAACTAATTCTTAGATTTACCATAACCATAGCTATTTTTATCCTATTAAAAAGATCTGTCGACAGTGTGTTCGTATTAACAAGCTCTTCAATTTAATGATCATTTATATTCTGACTTGCGTTGCACTTTAATTCATTTAACTTGCATCTACTTTTAGGGCGTATCTCTTTAAACCTGTATTATCTACATCATATAGCTACATTATCTTAATTTTGATTCTTTTTTGGATCGATTGAATTTATTCAATCGTATCCAAAGTTAACAGAGTATTTCAGACCCTTACGGCCGAACTCTTAACACAAATTTTTGTCGAATACGACCGAAAAGTAGTTCTATATATTCAATAAAATAAAAAAGAATTGTTATGCATTAAATTATTCTGTTTTCATTATGATATATTGATGAATAAATGTAAAACATTAAAAATTACTAAAAATCAACGAGGTATCTGTTCTGTATAAGACTATTTTCCTACGCGGTTTTAGTCAGAACACTTTTCAAGTTAGACCAGAGACACTAAAAGACAACTAGTCAGGCCGAATAATGTGTCTTATATTCGATATTGTGTTTGTGATAATAAACTATCGGAACATCGTAATACGTTATGGAACCACTAGGTACTCTTGAATATTAAATTACAAAACTCGGATTTCGACATAAAAAGCAACGATTCTTTTGTAACTTGGTCAACGCCTCTATCATCAAAAGTGCTCGGCCTGACTAGTTGTTATTTCGTGTCTAAAAGATAGGCCGAAACACTAGTCTAAAATACGCCTTTATGCGTTTAGGTATAAAACTGAAACTTATTAGCAAATTAACTTTACAGAGGCACTTGTAGATGTCTTTTTGAAATATATCAACATGTTTTTATGCTTTAAACACATTGTAATTGTTGTACTTTATGTAAATGCGTGGTTCGAAAATGGTACGAAAATGTCCGCATTTTGCCGAAGTCGGTTCGTACCTGGGTACGAATAACCAAGAAATCACAGATCTACATGTCTTAAATACGATTTTTAAATGTAGACAGAAATGCAATAATCTAAAGGGAAAATCAAATTCATTTCTTTGGATCATGCTGTCATTTACAAAGAACAGATATTAACTCGATATAAATACAAATAGGACTTCTTATATAATAACAAAACTTTCAAACTTTACCATGATTCTTTTGCTACACTAAATTTTGGCGGGTACATTCATACATAGTATCATTATTATAATCACCATCATCATCATCATTATTACTTGTTACGAAATACTACTAGAGTCTAGTATATGTTAAATATGAAAGATTATAGCCTGCTATTAAAACATTCAGTTGTTGTTTTAGACAAGTTTTGAAAATTTAAAACAGCATGGTAGAAAGGCTGGTAATAATAGACCCGGTATATTGCAATTCGCAGTATTTTGGAAGCTCCCACGGAGATAGTTAATGTTAGCTGCATGTACTTGTTCTACAATAGGTATAAACTGAATCAATTTATATCAAAAGATTGATTTATCAATTTTTAGCTTTTCTTTGAAAAACAAGAGAGCCAGTGTCATAACCTTCTTGACGTCAGTCGGCACTGTCGTCTTGAATCTGATAAAGCTTTCTTAAAATTCACTTTCTCAGTAACAACTAAAGCCTTGAAACTTCAGACAATTGCTTGGCATCATACAATGGCATCTGTGGCCGAGTGATTAAGGTCACTGACCGATGTTTACTTATCCCTCACCGCTGTAGGTTCGTGCCCTACTTGGGTCGAATTCTTTTATGTCTAGAAGCTATCTAGGTTCTACTCAGGTGCCCGCTCATGACTGAAATAATGCCCGAATTGGCACCCAGGATCTTCCTCCTCCATGAAAGCTGGAAGTAGCAAAATGACTTTAGCTGTGGAGTGCGACGTTAAATCCGAATCACTCAATTGGCACAACACAATCAACCTTATGGGCTTATCCCATAACTTTTGTATGACATTAAAAGTTGCTCAAACTATGAATATTCAGTTCAGTTTTGTCAAAATCCATTTATCAGTTACCATCACAGCTTAATACTTCATAGGGTAGTTGAACATAGTCACTGAATGCAAAATGTAAGCACATGGGTTCCTATCTCAAAAGTAAAGTTTACACAAATGGTTATAGGTCAAAATGTGTGGACAGTTGTGTCTCCAGTTTATAACTTTACTCGTGCAAGGGTTGTCCTGATATTTACACATGTATGTGTGCAGGCTGTGTTGTTCAGAGACAATCGATCCTCCAGCACTTTCAGTCCTTTGATTTCTCTGCGTGTGTACATTTTTGTATTAAATACACGCTTGTTTAATTTTCCGCTGAAGAACATGGGAGAATTTCGCTGAAACACCTGTAGGCCTAATGAATCATAAAATGGACGTATATTCACTGGATAGTACAACTTGATATTAAACTACAATGCTACTTCCTTGTGTTTATCAACTGAATTGACATATGAATACATATATAGCTTGTGAATAATTTATGTAATTGGTGTATATTGTAAAATATTTATTTTTAGCAAAAGATAATACAAATAATAAATTCTTATTTATTTTTTTCAAAACTATTTACATATATAGTTTGTACTATACAAATATGTATATGATGTGACACGCAGTACATGTTAGAAAATGTATGAATAATACGATAAATAAGCAAAAGTAGAGATTTGTTTAAGACACGCCAATTGAAACATTGTTTCTCCGTCTAATGTAGGATCTCGTGTTGCTCTTCTTACCATGGATGCGGTGTTTGTAGGAATGTGATGCCTACATCTGTAACAAAGGACTAAAGTGTTGGTTTTACTGCATATATAATACTGCAATACCTGATATATAAAATCATGTCCTTTTGTCAGCTGTTAATTTAAAGCTTTGACCAAAGATGAAATGAAAAACTGCATTACTTCTGTAGAATTTCATATACATGCATTTACTTTTTACAGCTGCTGAACGTTCTTTAATATATAAGCTCAGAGAGTGTGGTCTGAAATGATTCCTGTTTTCATCCAGAAAAGCGAGGATTAGCAGTTCGTCGATCATTCGTGCATTCGCGTTTTCAATTCATTTATGTCATTAACCTAAAATGGTATTTTTAGGTCTTTGATAATGTGCAACAAGGCATTTACATGAGATATGACAGTAATCAGCAACCACCGGAAACAGTCAATTATTTCCTTTAAGGTGACCAGGTTTGTCGTATAGTTAAACGTGATCAGCAAGATTTATGTAATCCCTCCGCTAATCAATTATCTTCATAAATAATTAGCTGCACGTCCTTTTCTCAATTAAGACAGAACTTTTTGATGTTCCTATAATACATAGGAAAAAAATAAATGACAAGCCACTATTACGATAATGATACGAAGGTATATCATACATTTAAGCTTATTTCGAAATTACGAATATTTACTTTCGATGAAGCACTGACTATGCGCTATATACAAACACAGTACTGAGCATTGGTTAGTAATTTCGAGTAACATTGTCTAAAACGAGAACAGGAACTCCGATCTAACAGATGAACTTTTTAACCCCTACAATCTGATCAAGGGCTAAGTATTAACGGCCAGTCTCTTAATGGAAACCCATTAGTACTCATACGCTTTTAAGTAAGAACAGGCTTGAAACTTTTAAGAATATATTTCTTCAACCCACACATACACCTTTTAATGATTAATTGAAACATCTCTATCTCGTTAACAAACAACCACATGGTGCCTCTATATGATGGAGAGAAAAGCACGGGCAACCGGGAATAAACCTTTAATTATTGTGAACTGCTCGGATAAAATCTGGAATCAGTAAGATGTATTGAAGAAAAGTAAATTTATGAAGCATTTTGGCACTTAATGCGTGATCAATATAAGCAAACCGGTCACTGTCAAGTTAAACAAGATTTAAAAAAATTGTTAAAAATGCAGTTTTTTAAGGTTTTAGTTTATTTATTTCATTGATTTTCGTAATGTATTATTTCGTACAATGAAAGAAGCTATTACCTAAATGTATAGAACATTTTCCATTTCAAATAAGTAGCTTATTGAGTATTACGCGGGAAAACCTCCGATCATGTTGAGACCAAGAAGTGCATGGGTGTTTGTTGAAGTGGAGGTGGTTTCCCATGTATACCCCGTCAATTGCTGGCATGGTTCACAATGTTATATTTAATGCGGTTGTTTGATATAGACGGTCAATGATATTATTTATCAAAAGGCTGTGTTCGTTCTCTCATAGTCTTGGTGCATACCATCTGCTCCGTGAATTTCATTCCACTATTCCACTATTGCATTTTTAACGCAATCATATAAAATTAGTTTTTTTTAGCTTTTGGATCCACTTGTGCTAGGGATATGCTAATGAACTGATAAATCTGAAGTAAACCTTCAATTTGATCAGATTTTTAAACTACAATGTTCATATTAAGTGTGCTTTTTCTTCTTACTAGGGAGTAGCTTTAAACGCATGTATGTACGAAAAGAACATATTCTTCATGTCCTTTTTTCTGCCGTTGTTGGGGTTATTATTAAGGGATTGCCACATTGCTAGTGGTGGCCTATACTACTGAGATTGCGACCGATGTAACAAGTTGCAGCTGATGCGTTATGTTGCATCTGGAAATTGTTATCTTGTAAGGACAAAGCTCAATGCATATACCATTTTTATCAACCAATCTTTGGACACTGTAGATGATTGTCAGCAAGGTACAATGGCTTCATCCGACACTAAGCCTTCTTTGTGACACATCCTCTTGTTTCATTGAAATACAAAACTATGGGATGCTCTGTTTCTCACATTCCATTGTCCTATTGAATGATGAAGACTGTCTGTCGCCAATTGAAAGGTTTGTCATATTATTAGCTGCAAGAATATTGTCAGATGTCAGAAGTTGTGTTAAAGTATTAAATGCGTCTTCATATTTTAGTATCCATACGAATGGATTTGTTAAAATGAATATATTTATTTACAAATGCTTGTGAAAACTTTCAATAAAAGGATGTCGTTCCAAGAAAGATCTGGCATTTCTCGGACGTTGATAACGATACATGTATAATATGATTTGTGTTTTCTTTTGGGTTGATCTTAATTTCACGTTATTTATGAAAAGTCGAAGATATTCAACTTCGATATAATACTTGCATTACATATTGTAAAGTCTGAGATTCTTGTTACGAAGATATAAATTAGTGAGATACTGTTTAATGTTCTTATTATAAACTAAGATGTCATCGATATAAACTAAAGCTATTTTCCAGTTTTCAGCATATTTGTTGTGATATTCTGAAACGTATGAGGAAAATTCATTGAACCAAAAGGTAACCTTAAAAGATTGATTAGTGACAAAGTTAAATTTGTGAGACGCTTATTTAGAGATCTAGAATAGAGGAAGGTTCCATGTTTGCGACCAAAGTGTCTATCCAAAATAAAAAAAAAACAGATTGCTTCGTCGTTATTCGGCCAAGTCATTTTTCTGTTTTATACCCCCTAAGGGTGGCATATTAAAATCGCACCGTCCGTCTGTCCGAGCCCGCATAAGGGCATATATTGGGTACTATATCATTCATTCCGTCAGGTAGCCAACAAAAAAAGGGGCACATGTTGGGTACTTTTAATACTTTATATAGTGCCTTGTTGGCTACTTTCTTATAATAGGAGGCAATGGAAAGTACCCAACAAATGCCCATTTGTAAGGTCGTCTGGTCTGTGAGTCCCCACTTACACATTCGTGTCCGGACTTTTACTTTGTCATACATTGAAGGATTTTAAAATAACTTGGCACAAATGTCAAGCACACCAAAACGACGTGTCGCGTGCAAGGCCCACGTCCCTACCTTAAAGGTCAAGGTCATAATTAGAGTTTGAAGGTAATGGAATCCTCTATATATGCACACATTCGTATCCAGACTGTAACTTTGTAATGCATTGCAGGATTTTAAAATAACTTGGCACAAATGTCTAGCACATCAAGACGACATGTCGCGTGCAAGACCCACGTCCCTACCTCAAAGGTCAAAGTCACACGTAGAGTTTTAAGGTAATGGAATCCTGTATATATGCATACGTTTGTGTCCTGACTATAACTTTGTCATGCATTAACTTGGCACAAATAAATGTTCAGCACATCAAGCCGATGTGTCGCATGCAAGATTCATGTCCCTACCTCAAAGGTCAAGGTCACACTTAGTGTTAAAAAGTAATGCAGTACTGTATGCATGGTAACTCTGTCATGCATGGACGGATTTTAAAATTATATAGCACATTTTTTAAGCACATGGAGAAGACACAGACTTTGAGACACCTCTTTCGGTGGCATTCGTCACTTGTGAGGGACAGCTCTTGTTTTTTTCTGAACTGTAAAATTACAGTAAAAGATATATGATAAAGGTTATTTTTCACTTGTCATGTGACGTGATACGCAAGTTAATGACTATAGTCAGACAGTGTCGCAGCTCTTCGGTCATACAGTATTGGAAATTTGAATTGGTTTCATATAGCAACAAGACAGGTACGTACATATTGCATATTCTGCCAATTTACACTATTATATAGTGATACATGAAAGATTACTTCTTTCCTGATATAAGGTAAATAATAATAATAATAATAATAATAATAATAATAATAATAATAATAATATATAAGATGAATTTCAATGAATTGGTGAAACGATAATAACACTGTTAGTGATTTATCTATTTTTCTATCTCAAACAATGATATTCAAACATTCATTCTGGTACGAGGTGTACATATGAAAGAAGCGGATAGGCCTATACTAGATAAGTTTTTGATCAAATTCCCTTTACATTAATTTTGGAAATAACGCATTCGAGTTTTCGTTACAAGTATAAATGTGAAAGTATACCGGTTTTATTATTTCTGTTATTCAATTCCTTTAACATTAAATTACCATGAAATAATATCGGCGAACGACAGTTACTCCTTTTGGTTGGATCTTGATATATTATTTTACATGTTTTTTCAGGAAAAGGGAAGAAACAAAACAAGAAATAATGGAAGCTAGTACTGTATCACTGGAAAATGTAACTAAATATTTTTCTAATGAAACTGATAATTTGAATAAAACGGGTGTCCGAAGTCATTCGCAAAGTTCGACGATATATATTTCTATATTTCTGATCTGGATACCCGGATTTCTGACAAACGTTTTGGCGCTTTTCTTTATCATTCGTGACTTAAAGAAAGCCGTATTCCCGGCGATAGTGTTGTTACTTGTACTATGTGTAAGCGACCTATCTGCAGTTTGTTTTTCATTTACACGCCACATGATCAATCGTTATACCCAAAGTGTAACATTCAGTCGTTGTGCGTCACTCTCCATTATCCACACGTTTTTTAAACTATACGCGGGTGTAGTCAATTCCTTAATGGCAGTTGACCGTTTCATGGCGATATGCACACCGTTCTATTACAAAAAGCACGTGGACGTGACCACGTGGAAACTGGTTAGCATTATTGCAGCTGCCGCTGTAGCTTTCCTCAACATGTTTCCGTTGATGGGACTTGGAACGTACATTGGCACTCGCAGTTCAGGAGCAGTGTATTGTAGCTCACTGGGCTATAAGTCAAAGGCTTTAGAAAGAATTTATGGCATGACGTTTGGAATAATTGGAATTATTTGTGTCCTCATGATCGTTAGCCTGAATATTGTAGTTATTCGATCAGTCCTGAGACTAAATAAACGGGTAGTAGGGCTGGTGCCGTCAGAGACCACTAGTACGATGGAAAGCGATAGCAGCTCATCAAAAGGGAACCAGACGTCTTTTGAAATCGCCTTTGCGAAGCTGATGTTTTGCTTAGCAACCGTGTACCTTTCCTGTGAAACGCCTTACAATGTATGTGAACTTATTTTCTGCAATTTGTAGCCATGCCTTAAAATAGAATATATTAATTGGTATTAGATACCGTGAATACCTTAAAGTGCTAAAAACTAAAGTCAGTACTAAAAATAGTGTAGATTTAATCAATTATATAAAAGAAGTAGGACATACAATTTTAAATAAAGTTGTAATGTTTATATCATAAATTTAAACTGCTTAAAGTCATATTACGTTTCAAACTGATGGCCAACTGTTGATCAAATAATGGTCAAGAATGAAGCCTGAAACACAGTAGGATGCTTCCAAAACATGTATGAAATGAGTTATACTTAACTATTTCTTTTACTGGTAGATATACATGAAAATATGTCAAACAGAAAGATTGGATAGTCAAACAGATTTCCATAGATTGCCTCTATACTTCAACTGTTATACTATATGTTGATTTTAGCTATATTATTTAAGGAGAACAAATCAGTGATTAATGTCTTATTTTAAATTAAGATGGTAAGTATGAACGGTAATATCACTTTCAATAGCTTAACGTAATACTATTTGAACATACGTTAAGATTTTTCCACTGACGCCCAATAGATAAACTTGCAGCATGATCACTGAGACTGATACTTCTGGCACTTATGATGATCACCTGATAGCTTATTAGCGTTACGAGGAAAGTAATGAATTAACCTTTTAGGTTATATTCTCCTTGCGTGCACTGGTCTAGTTAAAATTAATCAACGGTTTCCAGGGCTTATGTTAACGTATTTTTATTGTTTCTACCAAACTAACGTCTAACGTCTGATCCGTTGTTTAAGCTTGTTGTTTATCTCTCAAAAATTCTTAACACAACTTTTCTTAAAATACACAAAAATAACACTTTTCATCATATTTGAGTGTCGGTCTTTCTAAAAGAGAAAAACTAATCTTGATCCTGAAACTATAGCTGACTGGTTCTATGTAGTCATAATTCAAACCAAAAGATGATTAAACTACAGCTGTCATATGTCCATACATGAGTTATAAATGAAGAGTGAATATTATTCCTCGTTAACACTACTGTACAATGCGTTTAACAATTGACCTCATATGGGATAAATGACAAAAAGAAAACTGTTATACAAAAGTATCAGAACAGTGTCTTCAATAAGTCATTGCCAAGTCCCCATTCATTTTTAATTTTATGCTTGCCTTTCGAGAGACAGCTTCCTAGTTTTTGTAACAGCAAAACTGTTTCAGATATTACAAATTTTATGTAAAAGAAACTTTATATTTTTAAGCAATAATTGATTATACCAACACTCCACTTTCTTGTTTAAAAAAGAAAATGTAACAGATGAGACAAGTCGGGTGTTGATGCCTGGCGCCAAGGCGAAGCAAATTCAGTAAACATAAAAATAGTAAATGCATGTATAGGCAATATCTGCAACTATTCACACTACATTCAGTAATCGAGTAAATAATTTGTTTGTTGTTGAGTGACTGTACAATGATATTTGCATTCAAAAACATACTGTAGTGTGATTGCGTATATACATTTTTAAAAATAGAGTCATAATATATAATAGTTTATTTCTGTCTCATCAGCATAATATACATTTACATTACATAAACATGAATTAAAAACAAAGAACCAATGTTATGCTGCCACTCAATATTGAGTTATAGGAGACTATATATTAATTATTATCACAGTCATATGTACATTTTAAAAAAATTTCCATAGCATTATCACAGACTATACTTAAATTTACATAGCCTTATCATAAGCTATAGTTAAATAGTTTATTCAGTACCATCCAATACATGTGCATATTACTAAACATATATACTTAAAATATAAAACACATGTAATTGGTCTTTCTACTCAAGAATAAAAAGAGACTGTTCAATATTATAAAAATATCACAGAATTATATTAGGACTAATTACACAGAGTAAAAGTTAGATTACCATTGCTAATCCATGACTAGGAACTGCCATAAAAAATAACAAATGTAAGACACTGAACAAAGAAAAAGAGGCCCTAACGGGCATAATGAAAAATGTCTTAAGAAATCAGATATCAGCCCTGATCAGATCAAGGATGAACTGATTAGCAATGATTACCTAAACTGAAATAAAAGATGACGACATCTTTAAATAATAAGAACATTAGTTATATAAAAGATTATTTCTAGTTTTAAGAATTTTAAAACAGGTTTTGGCACTGACATTTACCATTTCTTTGTTGGAGAAAATAAACTTCAATTTAGCAGAATCTGACCAGTTACAGAAAGATTCATCTATCAGCATTGCTTCAGCAACTAAAACATCTCTGATAAACTGGTATACAGGACAGTGTAACAGGACGTGTATTTCATTTTCTACACAAAGTTCACAAACTGGACATATTCTTTGATCAACCGGAATATTTTGATACCTCCCAGTTTCTAAACGTATTGGAGCAACTCCACATCTGAATTTAGCAAATGCAGATCTATATTTAACAGAGAAAGGATGCGCAATATAGTCTTCAGTTTCAAACTCTTGTTTAAACAATTTATATGTTCTAAGTTTATTTCCTCCTCTGCCTCCCGACCCTATTTCCCTCTGTATGTTAGTTTTCCATACATTAACAAACTGATTCAAAGAAGCTTGAATAACTTTATCACAAAATTGTTTTGAAGTCATACTTAAGCATGCATTTACAGACTGTAACATATCTATATCTACCATGCATTTCTTATATTGAAATTGCCAGTTTCTACAGTTAGTATTTCCCTTTTGCAAACAGAAATGAAATATCTTGTAATTAATTCTGGTGGCATCCATTGACAGTAATCTATACCACTGTCGGGAAACAGACCCCCACTGCTTAACATGTGGTGGATGCCATGCAAATTCACCATACAAAGCATTATTTGGAGTATATTTTCCAGTGCCAAGAAAGAACCGCATAGCTCTGTTTTGTAATGCATTTATACAGGAGTAAGATTTAGTCCCCCAAACAGATGCTCCATATTCAATTACTGGCCAAACTGTTCTTTCATACAGTTTACGGAAAACATTATATGGAACACCCCCAATTGCCTTACATTTGGCAACAAGTAAACCCAAGGCTCTACCAGCACTCTGGGCAACAGACTTGACAGTTACATTAAAATCTAAGAATTCATTTAAAACTAACCCAAGATATTTATATTGAGTTACCATCTTCAAATTGTTACCACCACATGAAAAACCAAATGACGTCCTATTTACCGACGGCGGCCGAAAATGTACAATATTACTTTTCATTGGGTTAATAATCATACTATTTGCCATACACCAATTATGTAAGATTTCAAGCATATATTGTAAATCTTCTTCATTTTCAGCAACAAGAACAATATCGTCTGCATACAGAAAGATAGAAACTTTCTCATTGCCAATACAAATACCTTTGCCTGCCTCTTTGATTTCAACAGCTAGGTCATTTAAAAATAAATTGAAAAGTAAAGGGGATAAGGAGCATCCCTGTCTTAAACCACAATGTACATTAAACCAGTCCGTATATAAACCATTGATTCTTACACTAGAAGAAACATTGCAATACAAAGATTTTAAGGCATCTAACATCCTTCCATCTACACCTATTTGTGAACAAGATAATTTCTTCCATAAAATACTACGATCAATGAAATCGTACGCCTTTTTAAAATCAATAAATGCACAAAATGTAGACTTCTTTACTTTCTTTCTAGTATCAATTAAATTAGCTAAAGAGGAAATATGGTCAACTGTACTTCTACCTTTTCTGAAACCATTTTGCTCATCAACAAGTATGTTATTGTAATATAATGGATCCACTGTAGCCAATACCGGAAGATTACGGCATGTTTGACCGATACCGGTGTTTTGTACTGACCGAACAATAAAAACTGTTCACTACTTTTAAAACGTTAACGGATTAAATAATTATTTAATTAAATAATTTGACTTTTACATGAATGAACATCACAAAATCATCAACCTTTTGACGTTTTTAAAGCTAAACATTGAACAGTGATGTTAACCACTTCTTCTGCTATTTTCATTCATTTTATAACATTTGTGCAAAGAACTATTCACTTGCATGTATCATTTTCCAAACCCGTATAAAATATAGCGGGCCGCACCTGCGCAACAACATATAACTGTTTTAAACCTATGCACAAGATGCGGCCTTCTTTATTTATTACTGCGCATGAGAACTCCAAATCGTTGTTTATTAGACGAAAAACACCTTTTATCGGATATTATTTCGGTTCTATATTTCTAACATCATAAAATATCACAAACAGATATAAGGTAAAAATTGACGTCATTTTTGACGCCATGACGGCACGAGTCATGTAAGAATTGTAAATGTAGTCTTAAATATATTTCAAAATATCAATGTTAAGGATAATAAACTGCCAAATGCCCTATAACCATTTACAAGATAAATTTATTACATGGAAATATAATGTTGTAATAAGATATTTTAAAAATGTAATGTACATCACAAGAAACTGAATTACATTTTTCTGTTCAGCAGAATAAGACATTAAGGTGCTTATTTTGCAGTGATTGTGTAAGTGTTCACCTATTGTTTTCACCACTAAGCACATTGAATCTGTCCGTCTCCTGGGAACTGGTTTACTTTGTTGGCTAATGCACTCTTTGTACCTTTTAATTCCATCGTTTCTTCTTTTTGTTTGGGTAATACATTGAGGATAGGGTGTTAATAATTGAAAATATTGATAAGGCAAACGTACATGAAACATAATATACTCGGCAATTTATAGACTTGTGCTAAAGTGAGTTGCTATGTTTGACACAACTCGTTTATTCATATTGCTGATGGACAAACTTAATTCTCTTGAGTATACCGCTACGGTAACAAACCAATCATTTGCCTTCTATTGTTGATTTTGTTTATGCTAAAATGTTCTTATGATTTATATTGGTTTTAGTTTATGATAGAAAACGAAACTAGCTCGCAAATTGTTCGGCGCAGCCGTATTAAGTTCGCTTTTGACCGAAAGTTGGCAACCTTTCAACCGCCAATGAAATGACAAGTTGAATGTATAACATTTTTCGGATTGAAACATTTACTTCTTAAGGCACCATATATAATGGATAATATCACATGAGAAAGGTCAACAAGACGAAACAGAAATACAGACATAAAAGACGCCGCCAAAGATGTTTTTTCATTTTAATATCTCTCCATAAAGTGATTGGATGGTTTTTCTTACGCTATTATCTACTTGAAATGAGCGAATGTTTTACAGGAGTTGCATAGACTAGTATCCCTTTGTATCGCACAGAAGCAGTTTTAACTACATTTATTCATAAAATCTAACTTTACATCACAATAACATACATTACATAAGTTATTTCAAGTTATATAAAGAATCTATTGACAAAAATCAAAACATTTCCGCTGAGCTGCGCTTTCCGTTATAGGACCGCAATAAGACCGTAATGTGAGTCGCATTTTAAACATGTCCGACAGTCTGAGAATGGATTTCTATTAACGAAATTTATATTTCTCTTTATTTATAAGAACGGTAATTGCTATTCTTTATCAAAATAACTTATATGAATTAAACAAATTATACAAAATATAACACCTGAGGTTATTTTTATTGAATTTATACAGTTGTAAGCACTAATTTACATTTCGACTCTTTGAAAAATCTATTCAGTGTGATTTTCATCTTGTCATTTTATTTTATTTCATGTATTAAGGAGTTTAGTTTGCGAACATGGTTTTGATTTACTTATCTTTTCTTGATGTTTGTGTACAAATCAAAGTTCATGTCCTGGAGGCCTCGAATGTAGTAAAATTACGTGTTTAATTTATTTTAATTTTTTACGAAGCTATTCATAGACTCGCTTCATTTTGCATTCCAAATACTCGACGCTGCCTGCTGTCGGCGTCGAATGAAATAGTCATGTGCTTCCATGAATGTTTTTGTAAAATTAGTACGTAAATTGTTTATATCTAACAACATAACACGTTGTTACCTTCAAATTAATGTTATTTATGAGCCTTGAGTTATTATACTTTCTCGACCAGTGAATAACGGCAAATTTTTCGAGTAACATATTTGATAAGGGAACAAGGATTAAGTTTGTTTTTCTTGTACAGATGTCACGATACGGACTTAATTACAGTGTAAGCGGCCAGTTAGCTCAGCCGAGAGAGCATTTACCATGTAAGTTGTGTGAGCGTAGGGTCAAGGGTTCGCGTCCTTGTCAGGGCGCTCATTTTTTTCACCCTGTGTCTTAGAAGATAAAACTTGACGGGAATTTTTACTATGAAATCTATCTCCTTCGTAAACATGTACTCAGTTTTTTCAAAGATAGTTCTTGTTACATTTAGCCGTGGCATATATTAGCAACGTGCAAAATAGAAAAGTATGCTGCTGATTTATGGTGCCAGATCAAGGTAACACTGGCAAAGCGTAATTCTCGCGGGTTATTGAAGTTATAATGATTTCGGGCAAAATAAGCACATGTTGAAAGTTTCCATTGCGTTGTTTAATTCACATTGTTTACACCCCATGACCCGCCAAATATTGAGCGTGCGTTCTTGCTACAGAAAAAGGACGAAAGACAATATATACTTATAAACTATATATGTTTATGAAAACGAGGCAGTACTTGAAAACGTCAGCAATTCTTACCTCGAGGTTAATTGACACTTACCAGAGTAATGCCTCCCATGTATTATGATACGGTTGTTTTTAATATTGGAACTGTTTGCATTTGTGTTCGATATTAGAAATTATAAGATTATGATATTTAGTTTTAAAGTTATTTTATTTATTCGACATTGTTGTTTCAGGTCCTAATTTTGCTGCAACAATTCAACATTACGATGGACGGCAAAGTAACTGGTTATATTCATCTCCTGAGTGGCTTCAGTTACACGGTTGATCCAGTGGTATATATACTCATTCGAAAGACGAACAGAAAACGTATTTCAGACTTCTTCTGTCGCTTTAAAAGGGACAATTAACATTTTTAATGTAGCGTTATTGCAGTTTTTTCGAGATTATTATCTCTTCATTAAGTCAAACAGAAAACTTAATTATAATGCGAAATTTAATTATTTGTTCTCTTACACAGTGCATACATTACTGTCGTCAAATAGTGATCTATCCGGAAAATGAATTAATATAAGTTTTCTTTGAAAGCTTGATTTCAGATTCCAAATATATTGTTACACCTTTGTACTATATATATATATATGTTTTTTCGAGAAAAAATATTGTTTAAACTAAATAATATTTTCTTGTGTACAGACATTAAGTAAAAGCTATAAAACTGCTTTCTTAATCAATAGTCCTTTATCAGTTAAAATTGATACATTTTAAAGATTGAAACATTTTAGACATTGTGAAGTTAGTGTTTTAGTATCTCCTTGAAAAGTCCTCTTCAGCTGGATGTGATATCATAAGAAATATTAAATACATGCACAAGTAAATGAAGTTTTTAAATAATATTTTTGGGAATGTTCCGTCTGTAGAAATATAAGAAATGAAAGTACGTGTTTACATGTACACATCGATAGTAAAGCAATCTGAAATAATCACATTACTATTATCATTAAAAGTAAAAAATATTAATATTAAAAAAAAATGCACACGATCTTTTTACCGATGACAACAAGAAAGGGGCTTATTGACCATGCTACATCATCTAAATATTGAGACATACGTCTACCACATACAACTGAATAAATTATAGGGGAAATTGTAAGGTAACTACGCCCGGAAAACAAATTGATAAGAATTATATAGCTGTTACATGAAAATACGCACAACAAAATGCATCTAGTGTTGTAAACGCTTTTGGATTAAAAGCAATTTCAAAGTATTTAAGAATGTAAATTCATATTTTTTTGTTGTAAATTTTCTTTTATTATATCAGTTTTAGGAAGAATTGTTTTTAACCCTTTTACCTTAACTGTGAATGAGCAGTTTAAAAATGTTTTGATTTAATGCGACTTTACATTAACAGTCAAAAGGAAATAAATAAAGTTCTCGTGTTTATCAGCCGCAACATTTACAGTTTTCTTTGCTTTAATTTTAGTTCCAGGAGAAACTTGCTTAATGATAACTCAACTTCCAGATAGACGGTATTAAAATATCATCTCTTAGAATTAAGTCCACAGAATATCTACCAGAATATTATCACGCAAAACAAGCAGGAGAAATTGATTTCCTGCTCTTATGAATTTTACCTTTCTCCTTTGATTATGTGACAGAAGAGATGCATTCTCCTGAGATTTAAGTTATATTTGTGATCATAAATTATTTTTAAAAAAGTCTTTAGAAGATACTGAACAATTTGGACGGAAGTTTCATTAAAGTTTCTCCGTAAAACGTGTTGCAATTGGCTGACATCTTGTAATGAACATTTCTGACGGAAGTTTCATTAAGTTTTCTCTGTAAAACGTGTTATAGTCGGCTGACATCTTGTAATTATAACGCACAAGTAACCATAGAATCTTTCGGAAAATGAATTTATAAATTCAATTTGGATTCCCGATGTCTTAGTGAAAAAGGGTTTTATTTTCTTCTTGCATAATGTGTGCGATATTTTTTATGATTAAGTCATGTAGTAGGTCTTACTACTGTTTGATAGTATATGTAGATCTTTACTAAATTTCAAATCAGTCAAAGCTAAACTTATCGCAATTTCTTCTTTTATCTTCGATTTCAAAGGCTTAAATATAGCTTTTGATGTATCTTAGCTAACTAATAAAAAACTGCTTTCTATCAGTGAAATGTAGTATGATGGTGTAGATATGATATCAGTGACAGTGTGGATGATATACAATGTAGGTCTGCCGGAACTACATTTTCCAGTGATGCGTGTACATAATTTAGCTTTTAATAGTCAGCATAAAATAAAAAGACACTTTGTTTACTTTTCCAAAACACGTAGGTTTACAAACTAAACATAAAATTGAAACATGTCAAGGAATTAGGGATTACGATTTATAGCTATGTTAAAACGGCGAGACCCCCAAACCTGCGCTGCTTGTGAAGTGGAGCTGTTTTCAGCTACTTGTTATAACATAATATTGAAAATATCTTTGCAACTCATTGGCTAGATTTTGTTATAACATGTTTTTGAAAATATCTTTGCAACTCATTGGCTAGATTTTGTTATAACATGTTTTTGAAAATATCTTTGCAACTCATTGGCTAGATTTTGTTATAACATGTTTTTGAATATATCTTTGCAACTCATTGGCTAGATTTTGTAATAACATATTTTTGAATTTGCTTTGCAAGTCATTGGCTAGATTTTGTTATAACATGTTTTTGAAAATATCTTTGCAACTCATTGGCTAGATTTTGTTATAACATGTTTTTGAAAATATCTTTGCAACTCATTTGCTAGATTTTGTTATAACATGTTTTTGAATATATCTTTGCAACTCATTGGCTAGATTTTGTAATAACATATTTTTGAATTTGCTTTGCAAGTCATTGGCTAGATTTTGTTATAACATATTTTTGAAAATATCTTTGCAACTCATTGGCTAGATTTTGTTATAACATGTTTTTGAAAATATCTTTGCAACTCATTGGCTAGATTTTGTTATAACATGTTTTTGAATATATCTTTGCAACTCATTTGCTAGATTTTGTTATAACATGTCTTTGACTATATCTTTGCAACTCATTGGCTAGATTTTGGTTATAACATATTTTTGAAAATATCTTTGCAACTCATTGGCTAGATTTTGTTATAACATATTTTTGAATATATCTTTGCTACTCATTGGCTAGATTTTGTTATAACATGTTTTTGAATATATCTTTGCAACTCATTGGCTAGATTTTGTTATAACATGTTTTTGAATATATCTTTGCTACTCATTGGCTAGATTTTGTTATAACATATTTTTGAATATATCTTTGCTACTCATTGGCTAGATTTTGTTATAACATGTTTTTGAATATATCTTTGCTACTCATTGGCTAGATTTTGTTATAACATATTTTTGAATATATCTTTGCTACTCATTGTCTAGATTTTGTTATAACATGTTTTTGAATATATCTTTGCTACTCATTGGCTAGATTTTGTTATAACATGTTTTTGAATATATCTTTGCTACTCATTGTCTAGATTTTGTTATAACATGTTATTGAATATATCTTTGCAACTCATTGGCTAGATTTTGTTTTAACATATTTTGAATATATCTTTGCTACTCTTGGCTAGATTTTGTTAGAACATATTTTTGAATATATCTTTGCTACTCATTGGCAAGATTTTGTTATAACATGTTTTTAAATATATCTTTGCTACTCATTGGCTAGATTTTGTTATAACATGTTTTTGAATATATCTTTGCAACTCATTGGCTAGATTTTGTTATAACATATTTTTGAATATATCTTTGCTACTCATTGTCTAGATTTTGTTATAACATGTTTTTGAATATATCTTTGCAACTCATTGGCTAGATTTTTTTAGAACATATTTTTGAATATATCTTTAGCAGTTCCTAAATGATGAGCCCCCCACCCCCTGGTATAGAGCTGTTTTTCTTACATATTCCATATATAAACTTAAAAATAAAATGTTCTCTTGACTGGGTATTCAGAAATATAAAGTTCATTTGGAGCGAATGAATAGCTAGTGTTTCTTAATGAAAATAGTTAAAAGTAAACTTATCCTATAATAATGGCAACCATGTACGTCGAACTTTGTAGTATTTCTTCAAATTAGAAAATTGCA
>JAFMSR010000003.1:46478895-46518367 GCA_022818135.1 Saxidomus purpurata | reverse complement strand
TCCACTAAACAATTATACACTAAATAGCTAAACACTTTACCTTGTGGTTTTGGGGAAGAAGTACCTCCACAAAACACGATAGTTGATTATAGAAGCACAAGTTAAGAGTCACAGATGCAAAAATAGATTAACCCAATAACCCTGGAATGTTTTCTAAAAACATTGTCATGGATATTCCGAATACATGTATTTCCGCCAGTTTTCCGAATGACATCATTCATAAATGCGCACTTCCAATCCTTTACAATCATCGAAAATGCCCTGAAAACTGGCAGTATTTTCACATCCATGCAAACTAAATGAAGTTTAGCAACAACTTTTTCCAGTAGAGGACAATGTCTAAGGATATCTGATATATGCCCTTTCTGTTTCATTTAGGTAACATTTCAATCCTCAAACCTTGAGTAGCCTTCCTATCGCTTAAATATTGCCATTATCACTCAATGTCGTGTTAATTATAACTACTAGCTTTCTGTATGAACTTATTAAACTGATGCATACTTCAAATTAGGGTATGTCTCCAAGAAATACGGAATAGGTTTGCTCTAAATTTGCTCTTTTGTGGGATTTATTGAAAGTGCTTACGAATTTGTGTGGACACTTGCATTACTTATTAACCGATCCTTGGTCATGTCACGTGTACTTTGTAAATGTATAAGATGGGCAGTTGAACGAATTTGTTGTTACTCTTTTATTATGAAGTGATGAATAATTGTTAGGAAAGAGCAAAATGTCAATAAGTACGTGTGGCGACGTCATGTATTTGGGAATAATCATATACTGTGTGATTGGAGCATTTGCAAAAGAAACTGTGGAAGTAAATAGGGATATAATGGTTAGGCAAACTCCAAACCCAATCATTAATGATGTCGACAGAGTAAACGTTACACTTAGTTGCAACTGTAGTCGACCGGATCTGAGCTATTACATCAAAAATGATGTCAGCTGGACATTTATTTCCAGCAGTGGTGAACGGTTTCCTTTGACTGATCGATTCTACATTAATAAAGCTGCCAGTCACTTGTTCAGCGGTCCCGAAGCACGTTTCAAATATACTTATTATAAAAACGCCGTTGAAGGTTATAACTTTGATATTTCTATAACAGGAGTGCAACGACAAGACAATGGTATTTACCGGTGTTCTCTACGGGACGAAGCTAAAGAGCTGGTCGATTCTAAAGAAGTCAGACTAACGGTGGTCAACCGAGTGGAGACCGTGTCCATTGAACTTTATGATTCTCGGCATGGTTTTATAGCTATGTCAAATTCATCAGTCGTCGAGAATTCTCAGCCAATTAATATTTCACCAGGGCAATATATAGTGAAATGTGTCGCTTCTGGTAGCAATCCCGAACCAGTAATGGACCTGTTTCTGAATGAACAAAAGTCATATGTTTCCGTTAGCGTTGAAGAAGAAAATTCCACTGAATTTACATCATTTGTTGGGGCGTTTGAAGTAAAGAAACTAACAATATCTAGCCACAGTGTACGCCAAGCACTTGTTTGTACAGCAAATATTCCAGGTGACTTCTACAATTCTAGTGAAGCCGGAATACTCTTTCTTGCACGTATCAGTAAGGTTTCTTTTCTGTGTCAAAACACAACAGCAGCTCTTGCTGATAAGCATTGTCAACTCAAATGCAGTGTTACAGACGAAGGCCAGACTAGTGTGCTTATGTGTGAAAGCGTCAACTGGTTGATTGGCACAACAAGACAACGCATACGCTATGACGAAAGATGGAACGATCCGAATATGAAATATGGTGTTATACAAACTACTTGTGAAAAAACGAAAATGGGACTGAATGTAATATTAGACATATTCACAGTTAATTCACAAATATTTGAAGAGACTTTCTTCATTGTATACGGGAACGGAGAAACTGCTCACAGGCATCCGGTAAAGGTATTTGGCAAGACAGGAACAGAAGTCACTTCCGTACATCCAACTACAACTGTTGCCAATGCAGCAGCTACTCATGCGCCGTTCTCATTCAACGTCTGTCTTGTTCTGTTCGCCATTTTAGTAATTCTAGCACACATGTAACTTTATAATACTCTGTCTTTAGAGAAATCATTATCTGATGAGAGCATAAGAATGAGGCACAATTCTGGTAATGCTATAACTATCGATACCTGTTAATTTGGAACTATTGGCAGACCCTCGATCCCGCAAAAACAGTTACCGTCGGTGACGGATATTTCGGTCTGAACCGCGTGCTCATGACAGAAACTATTGGTATCGAGACGCATTTCGTGTACCTATAAAATGCTCCTTTTAGATATGAAATACATTTTATCAGCGTTATGGGAGAAATGCTTGGGTCTGTTGATTATTCAAACGGTGAGCTTGAGCCTGACGGATGTTTCAGTGAGGACTGTTTGGTACAAGGCTTGCGTTTACATACCTTGTTACTCTATTTCTCCCTTTAGCCTTTGGACATGAAAACTTTCTAACCAATGATGAAAATTTAAATGTTATGTTATGTATATACATGTAATTGTTTATGATACTTTTTTGCCATCTTTTAGATATTTTCACTATAATTATATGAGATTTCTTATAATATTAATAGTTTTTCAGGGAAAATATAATTTCCGTACATCGTTGCAGCATGTATGATAAATAAATATCTTTTGGTGCTACACGTAAAAAGTAACTCCGCAGTGAGAATAAGGCCAGTAGGCCAAATATTTACAAAAAGAGTGGACATTTGGATATCTTTAGGTAGTTTGTGAAGAACAAGCAAGGAAACGCACAAATCATCGATGAAAGTCACTATGATTTTCAGCACGGACATTATGTTGAACACAAGTGTACTCTCTGCGTAGGTACTTTATCACTGGCTGATAACAAAACAAACTTCCTTTCCATATAAGATTGATTATCGAGATCCTGTGATTAAGTACGCTTAGCTGATTTCTCTTTCTATCATTAAGTAGGAAAAGGTGTTGTTTATCTGATACGAAGTCTGACATACACAATCGTATTTCGTACACTTAAGATAAAAATCAATATCCGAATTGCCAATAACAATCACAGTGTATTAATCTTTGCTTTTACATAAATATTTGTTTATGATACATAGTCGTCATCTTTAAATATTTTCACTACATGTATGTATTATGAATAAAAAATAACATACAAATGCGATTTTTCTTTGTTGTATTATATTTGCACGTAAAATTGCTATTCACTTTATACGCTAATTTTTTTCTTTGTCAAAAAGCTATATTACAGGAATATATAAATGTATTAATTGGAGCTCCAGCGAAATGCGGCGATAAGTATATGTGAAGATTAAACGTCTATATTACAGTAATAATCACATTTAGTGTGAAGGAACGTCAGGAAACCGAAGCAATAAGTTTGTTTATTCCTGTAATATGGACTTATAACCGGCTTACAGTTTGTCTCATCTAAAGACAATATTTGTATAAAGATATATAGAGATTTGGGGCGGAGCTTAGCTCTCCGATGTCACAGTCCTACTTATTGGGTAAAAAGTGAGAAAAAAAATAGTTTCATACTTGAGTAACATGTACTTAGTAAATATAGAAACAACAACTTGCTATTTTAATGAAATGGGAGCATTTGATTGGATTAAAAAAATCTTTATTCCTGTAAAAGGCTTACAATTCGTCCTACCTACATACACTATTTGCATTGATAGGGCGGAGATATTAGGTCATTATGGAAAAATAATCTTGTTTTATAATGAAATGGAAGCATTTACTTGGATCGCCGGGAAAGTAGGGCAACATGACATATTTACATGAACATGTGTATCTCTTCCTTTACATTAAAGACTACGTTTCATATAGTGAGTGGCCTTTTCGTGAATATTATTGTCGTCAATGTAAATAAAACTATTCTTTAACAAAAGTTCAAAATCTGTCACCTCTATTAAAGCAAATTGGTCAGAGTTTAGGACTTTATGCCAACCAACCTCCAGCTAAGAAATAACACAACAATCAGACTCTCTTTCAGTTGAGACCTATGCGCTCAGTTCAAAAACATAATTGAAGCTGGGATATCAAAATATGTACCATTGAAAAGAATTGGAACCAAAAAGTGTTTACCCTGGGTAACAAAAGGAATAAAAAAGTTAATTAATAAAAGAGACCACCTGTATCAAAAAGAAAAACAAATCTAATCATGACCAGTAGAGTAATTAAATGCTCTCATTAAAACAAAAATAAATAAATCCTACGGTTCCTACCTAGAAAACTTTCTTTACTTTGCTGATAATGATGACATTGACACACAAAGTAAATTCTGTACTAAAAAACTACAAACATTAATAAAAAACTCCAAGCAAGACTCCCGGAATGTGTTCCCACTTAAGGATAAAAAACAGGCATTCTTAAATCAAATAACACTGACAAGGCTAACATACTAAACCACCAGTTTCAATCAGTGTTCTCTGGAACATCACCGTTATCTTTGAAACAAAAATGTATCCAGAAATTAAGATATCTCTATCCTATACAATAATGTAAATACCCTCAGATACATGACATCTTTATCAGCAAATGTGGTGTCGTTAAACTTCTTGCCAACCTTAAAGCCAACAACGCAGCGGGCCCAGATCAGATCAGACCAACTGTGTTGAAAGAGCTGAGGCATGAAATTGCAGATATTATAACCTTCTCTTTCAGAAATCTTTGTCATCTGTTAATATTCCCCGTGACTGGACAAGGGCCAACGTGTGTAAAATATATATAAAAAAGGTGACATCAGTGATCCAGCTAATTATCGGCCAATCTCCCTCACCTGTATTCTATTTAAAACTCTCGAATACATCATTGCTTCTCATCTATCTTCACACTTCAACACTTTTGACATAATTCATGACCTTCAACATGCATTCAGGGAGAGGCGTTCTTACAAAACTCAACTAATTGAGTTAACAGACTGCCTTGCCAACAACATCGCTTCTGGATAACAAACAGACCTTATTCTGTTGAATTTCAGTAAGGCATTTGACAAATTTAACCACCTCAAACTACTCCACACTCTTCGAGAATAATTTTATGGCGGCTCTCCACAAATACTCAACTAGATACGCTCCTTTCTGATTGGTTGAAGCCAGACTGTTGTCCTAGACGGTGAGTGTTCCACAAAAGTTCCTGTTACTTCTTGGGTCCCTCAAGGCTCCGTTCTTGGGCCCCTATGCTTACTAATCGACATCAACCAGCTTCCTTTTTCTGTTTCTAAATCCCAAGTTCGACTCTTTGCAGATGACACTACAGTATACCTCACCATCAACTCACTCTCAGATTCTCAATTCCTGCAACAACATCTTGACAATATGCAGGTCTGGGAGAAGCAGTTGGACATGGAGTTTAACCGTCAAAATGTCAAGTGCTACACATCACTAAAAATAAAAATGTCATTAGAAATGAATCTTCATGGCCAAGCCTTGGAACCTGTCTTTAATCCTAAATATCTTGGTCTAAATTTATCCTCAGATCTTAGCTATAATACTCACATCTCAAGGATAACAACCAATGCCAACAGAACTCTGGGATTCATCAAACGAAATATAACTACCAGTAATGAAAAAGTAAAAGAACTGGCATACAAGTCCCTTGTCCGGTCACAGGTAGAATATGCTTCTACCATCTGGAGCCCGTATACAAAAACCAATATCAGTAAGATAGAGATGGTCCAGAGACGTGCAATACGGTGGGTAAAACGTAACTATTCCTCTCTATCGGGTGTTACAGCCATGCAGAGTGATTTGGGATGGCGGTCTCTGCAGCACAGGAGATTCGACTCCAGGCTCATTATGTTCTACAAAATATATCACAACATCGTAGCAATCAGACTTCCAACCTACGTACAACCACCTTTCATATTCACAAGACACATGCACCCACTGTCCCTAAGGCAGAACAGGTTACCTCTGATTACCACAAGTATTCATTTTTCCCACATAGTATCACCCTTTGGAACCAGCTCCTATGTAACATT
The DNA here is from genome assembly GCA_022818135.1 of Saxidomus purpurata. NCBI lineage: Eukaryota > Metazoa > Mollusca > Bivalvia > Venerida > Veneridae > Saxidomus > Saxidomus purpurata. Next base: position 46,512,387 of record JAFMSR010000003.1, on the reverse strand, counting down.
GCTACTCAACCTGACCTTGGCCAGTTAAAGCAGGCTGTGATAAATGTTCAGTATTAGTCAGATGATCAATGTTTTTATCTTTTAATTTTATTTCTGTTCCCAATTCTGCTTACATTTAACCTTTGACTGGATACTTTCTTTTAAGTCTCACTTTACCGTGACAAAACTTACTGCCAGGTTTTTTTTATTATTTCACTATATACTAACATTTCCGACGTGCACTTTAGTCCTGCCTATAACACTCGCGAGAGGGGTTGGCAGTATCCAGAGATAGATAGATAAAAGAATTAAAATGACAGAAGCAAACAATAATTAATCTACACTATTTATTCTCAATGCACGAGTGGTTAACTCACCCCACCATCACAAAATGAGGTGAAAAGAAATTGGGGGGAGCACACTTCCGAGGTGGTGGGGTTCTACCAAATAAACAAGAAATGTGAGTATGATTTTTGTCGAGTCGCTTGCAAAAGCTCGATATAGTTGTCCAAATGGCGGTTCGGTGTATGTGCGTGCGTGCGTGCGTGCGTGCGTGCGTGCGTGCGTGCGTGTCCGTCCGTGCGTGCGTGCGTGCGTGCGTGCGTTCGTCCGAGTTTAGCTTGTCCGTGCTTTAACTTATCCATGGATCAGGGGACTATTAAATAACTTGGCACAGATGTTCACCATCATGAGACGGAGTGTCATGCGCAAGAACCAGGTCCCTAGGTCTAAGGTCAGGTCACACTTAGAGGTTAAAAGTCAAATTCAAGAATGACTTTGTCCGGAGCATATCTTCTTCACGCATGGAGGGATTTTAATGTAACTTGGTACAAATGTTCACCACCAAGAACCAGGTCCCTAGTTCCAAGGTCAATGTCACACTTAGAGGCCAAAGGTCAGATACAAGAATATTCAAGCATGACTTTGTCCGGAGCACTTCTTCTTCGGGCATGGAGGGATTTTGATGTAACTTGGCACAAATGTTCACCACCATGAGCTACCCTTGTTTTTAGAATTACTTCCCTTTGTTGTTACTATAAATAGCTTATATTGTAACTTTTCTGGCCGTAGAGAATAATCGAGATGTTACATCCAATACCTAGGTGTATTTTGACCTATCTCTACTTGGTAAGGAGTTAGTCCTTTTGACAGCTGGCGGCTCGACATGTTGCACGTGGGCCTCTAATTGTAAATTTTGTTTTAAATTAATTTGTTCAAAAACTTTCAAAGATACGGCAACATAGTTACCAGTAGAAATGTTGAGACTACCGTTTGCATGAATTGTCGAAACAAAATTCCATAAATTGAAGTCTCTAGAACGTTTATAAGTTGGCGAAAATCTCGACTTTCAGTGACCAAAGTTAACTATCCTTATTTTTTTGTCCAAAATCCCGTTTTTCCGAAACTATTTTACATGCAACATACGAGTACATGTACAAAATAGCCATTTATTGTCACTAGACGATCCGGTGAGTAAATAAATTGAAATTACAGCCAATATCTCAAATGAGGTGGTGGGGTGGAGTACAAGGCGGTGGGGATTTGAAGGTGGTGGGGTGGTGCTATACATGAAATTGAGCGTTTTATCTGGTTTCGTAAAATATTCTATAGTTTATAGAATATGATACTGCAGAACGAATACGTTTCCGATGTTGAAAAAAGTCGGAAAGGTAGCACGGGTGGCTTTCTGGGAAAACATGTGTACATGTCATATTTAATGTGACGTAGACATTTTCATGAAAGGATCCCTTTTGGTTTGGCTGTATGGTTCCTGTATTGTGTGATCTTCACTATACCAAACAGAAAGATACACCCGCAGATCAACCAACTGTAATAGTACTCCTTTTATGATATACCTTTACTGGATGTCAGGTAAAATTTTATACATAAAACGTTACTGTGTGTCTATAATGGAGTAAAGTCAACATAACGCGCTATTACGTGTCACGTTTGATATGGCGCACATGACGTCACTTGTGTCTTCCGTGCATTAACAAACAACAGCAATAAAAAGAAAATGCAAAATGTTAATCATCTATCTGCTTTATTTAATGCGAAAAAAACATTGCATTAATTTGTCTTCAAACGTGAAATAAAAACAAAGTGACGACAATAAAATCAAACTTATTTTACTGCAGCAATGTCGATCTAAGTTTGCAACTTCTAGCGTTGGAATATCATACAGATATGCATGTGTGTGCAACCTACACGATGGAAAGCTAAGATACAGCTTATTTTATCTGATACGGAAAATTTGATACGGGATGTTATATTTTACTGCACGAATACTAACGAAATTTCAGATAAACATTAGAAATGGCAAAGTTATAGCCAAAATCAAAGTACAAAAAGGGGCATAACTCTGTCATATATGACCTTGACAAACAAAATTTGATGGCATCACGACCCTTTTTTCATAAGCTATACAATTGTAACGTTTGGTGACGAAATCTAAAAAAATGGCATAATTATAACCAACGTTAAGTTTGTGTGACGGACGGACCGACGGACAAAGCGATCTATATGTATCGCATTTTCTCCGAAATGGCGACACAAAAACACAGTAATCTTGATGATGCAACATTAAGGGCTTACCAGTGTCAAATATGCCAACAGACGTTTACAATCTGTCAAAGATATAGACAATGACGCGCCATGTGCGTGTTATCAACGGAGTGCTTAATAATTTACAATGTGAACACTGTATCGAAACCTTCCCCTATAAATGGATACTGGCACAACACAACGGTAAGGTCCACAGTATTGGCCAGAAGTTTGTCTGCCGGTGCAGTAAGATATATTATATAAAACTGTAGCTTTGAATCTCACCAGGAGGGTTGCCACACTCAGTCAGCTTGTCACTTGTGTACACATTGTAAAAAGACTTAATACATCCGACTTTCTACACAATATATCAGGTACATACACAAGAGTGATCGAACTACCACTTAAGTGTGCCATGTTTGCGGATGTTCGTTTCATCGATCCCAAGAGTTATTGTTCAATGCATCTATGTATCTATCTATGTATCTATGTATCTATCTATGTATCTGTATGAATCTACGTCTCTGTCAGTCTGTCTGTCTGTCTGTCTGTCTGTCTGTATGTATGTATGTCTGTCTCTCTCTCTCTCTCTGTCTCTCTCTCTCTCTCTCTCTCTCTCTCTCTCTCTCTCTCTCTCTCTGTCTCTCTCTCTCTCTCTCTCTCTCTCTCTCTCTCTTATAACAGCAACAACAAACGAAAAAATGTGATACAAAGTATCACAACGGGCCAACAAACAAAACTGATATACATGTATAAATATTTTGGAAATTTATGATGGTTGATGTTGAGGCATAGCCCCAAAGGAGACCCATCTTTTATTGCATTGTTTGACTAAGGCATTTGTTTTATCGCTGCATTGAACTTGCAAGTTATGATAATCTTAAATAAATTGTTGTTACAGATTGCTGAAATCACAATTGTTGGTAAACATTATCAAGATATTTGCCGCCACACCCTCTCTCGGTTTGTAGTTGTATTTTGAGAAAAGAACACTGCACCAGTGTGCTCACATGAAGGAAACGCGTACTTCTGGCGCAAAAGTAGTCATCGAATGCAAGCACTTCTAAAACTGACCAACATATTGTGCCAGTGAGCTTTTCGGGACGTGCAGCAGGATCAAGAAGAAGGTAAGCACGATCTCTGTATCGCGCAAATAGAAAACTGAAGAACCTTAGAACAAAGCACGAATAAATTACTAACAGACTTAAGTCAAAGCAGAAAAGAAGACAGCGTGTTCTGAAGGGACTGCAGAAATCGCCAAAAACTCTAAACAGCAAAGCAGAAGCAATTATGAAAAAGTAGGCTAACAGTGCAGAGAAAATGATGGGAAAAGAATTGATGTTCAATGACACAATTTCCGAGCAAAAAGAGAAGTGAAACAAATAAGCGGAGTGTGCATACTGTGCATCAAATTCTAGCCGGAAACATTATCAGAAAATACAAATGTCAGCAAGCATTATGTTATAGAAGTGGACTAACAAAACACCCTTAGCAAGTATTCTAAGAAAATGGAGAAGACCCCATTTTAAGAGAAATTTGAGAAGAAAGTCTTGGCCTTCTTTGAGAGAGACCATAACAGTAGGGTCCTGCCTGGAAAAGCTGATGTTACAAAATACGAAAGTGTCAGTTGCCAGACCATAGTCCTCACAGACTACCTTGAAAAATTGCATAAAAAATTTCTAACAGAAAATCGAGATTGTCAAGTTTCTCTGGAAACATTCTGTCGCATAAGACTCAAAAACATGTACATACGATTATCAGCTTCTGTAACCAGAGACAGTTGTTTGTGTACATGCCGTCGAAACATGGCTTTGATAACAAGAACCTTGCGAATCGAAGGTGTGCTTGTATTAGCAAATCCAGAGAATGTCATCAAAGATGTACAAATGATATCGATTCGCAATGCGATTACAAGTGATGAGATACTAGTAAGTGAACCTCAATGAAAAAGATTTACAGGTAAAGAAAGAGGAAACAGACACAAGTAATGAGAGTGGTCAACAGTAGCATGACTAAGGATGCATTTATGGAACATGTAGAAAGCTAAACGAAAGAGTTCAATGAACATGTTGAAAGAGTTAAATTGCAATATAGTGAAAACAGAAAACTGAAGCAGAGTTTAATGGCAATATCTGCAATTTTACAAATAGATTTTGCATAGAACTATCGATGCGAATGTTCTGATGAGATCCAACCTGCGTATTGGAATTTATCAGGTGTAGCAGTCATCCAGTTGTCGTAAACTACAACGCTGACCTTAAACATAAAGCTCACCTATTATCTGCCGCTTACAAGTATCAAATACTCCTCAGATAAACAAATACCTATAAAATAAGTCAATACACAATTCAAATACTCAGAAGGCAGTCATGTTTCTATGACGTAATATAGTTTGTATCGAGCTATCCGATTGGCTGCTTCTTGACTCAAAGACATGGCTGCCTTCTGAGCATTTAAATCGTGTAATGAAATATTTTCGAGAAAATTGTTTATCTGATGAATATTTAAATTGTGTAATGAAGTATTTTCGAGAAAATTGTTTTTCTGATGAATATACTGATGATACTGGTAAGGGGTAGATAATCACATCGCGGTTTCACAAGAAGAAAACAAGTAATTGAATCAACGGAATGGGGTCTGAGTGGATCCATTCCTATCTATTCAACAGAAGAGCACGAGTCAGTGTTGATGGGATACAAAGTCGTAATATGATACAACGACATAATGTTCCTCCACTGTTTTCCTTTTTATAAATGACTTTGTGTGCGGTCTTCCCAGAGAGGTAAAAGGTGCAAACACGCTTTTCTCTATGAAACGAACGACAACTCAATAACAAAAGACAACTCTTGCATTTCCAAAAAAAAGAGACTGTGTCTACAGTTTTTATCTCAGAAGTACCTCAGTGTTTCAATCAAAAGAGATGCATAATTATATTCGATGAAATGCTTTTAGGTCAGATGGTCCTTTTGCAGTCCAGCTTAGGGATTGGCTGAAAAAAAGTACAGGGAAACCCAGAAGATTAAATGAGACATTAACTGATTGGTACAAAGGATGTGTTTACAAATGAAAAATACTTATTTGAAAATAAAATGCAACGTGTTCTACATGCGAATGAATATTTTAGGACTGGATATGATTATGAATAACATTGAAATCGCCATTCAAATAGAAGGTGTACACATGCGGTTTAGACCACTAAATCTCACCTGACTGAGTGGGATGCTTGTCTCCCTTGCCAAATTGCAAAAACAAACTGGATTGGTTAAGCCCATATAAAAACAGCATTTTCTGGTGTCTGAGAGACTAATCTGTTCGAAAAATGTAATTTCATTGGTCAACACTCTATAGTTAGGTATGATACAGCGTCCTCTTTTGTTTAGATTTATAAGGTAAGTCAATGGGGAAAACAATAGCTAGTTTTGGAGTATATCGTCATAAAGTACTTCTAATATATTACTCTCTTTAAAATAAGTGATGCCCGGGTGGTGTATATATGAAGACATCTCCCACGATTTTGCAAGGCTTTTACCATGAATAAAAAAAACAGATATACATAGATTAATGTTAGATATCTTGATTACAGATGTGGACTTGATATGTCGTAAGATATAGGTAGATTAACTGCTCTCAAATTAAATAAGATATACTAAGATTAAACCTGACATCTCTCTGAACATTATAAATATGTTTACACTGAAAGAATGCGATATAACTGAGATAAAGGCAGACCTATATGAAAACACGCGTCAGCATGTGAGTAGAGTAACCTTGAAACGGAAGTAGAGTTACTTATAATAAAAGTGAATATCTTACATATGTTTCTTGCTCACATATATTCTAGGATAAATTTAGGTTTATTCTGAAACAAAGATAAGCAATCCTCAAATTAAGTAGACATATTTTAGAGCTATATAAATACATATCTCACTGTAAGTCATTTTACCCTGATGAGAAAGTAAATAAAACCGACAAAATGTCGGACATATTTCCAACAGATGATACATCCTACCGTCTCCCTTTGTCTACTGGTTCAGGCATCCGCCTTCTGAGTGGGAGGTCGAAGGTTCAAATCCCAGCAGGGGTCCGTTCTCATATTTCCGGTTGGTGAGCCAGCTAAGTAAATAATGTTAATCGTATGCCTACCTGCCTGGTGCCTGGCATTAAAAAGGATAGGATTCGGGAGGTAAATATGCTCAGAAAGAAGTTGTCGCATAAGGCTGAGTCTAGCGCGAGTCAAGACCGTGACACACGTTGCAGTTTTTTTTAGCTGTCGTCATTATGGCTCTTGTTGTATTCCATTCTCTTTATTATTGAACCATGTGTTGAAAAAGAAATATGACTAAAATGTTCATTGACTGTAATAAAGATTTCAAATGTTTTATTAGTTAAAAAAGCTCCGTCGAAATATTGCCAAAAGAAATATCATCATGACAAAAGAGGGAACAGACAACAGGGTGTGCATATCAAGGGAAGCGACTTCATGTTAGCACTGTCGGTATTTCCATTACAGTTGTAGCCCTTCTAAATGTTTAATTACAATAATGTGTTACAATTTTCAGAGTAATATATCGGCTCATATATCACGATTTGGAGTTCAAATGTATAGCAATGTGTAGTAACAATACATTTGGACTCCAAATCATGATATACAACCCTGTTTATCACTAAAACATAACTTTTTTAAACCCCTAAGAACAAAAAACAATGGCGGATTTGATTTGTATTTCTTGTTTACACGACACTCTCTGGTAAACTTTAATTGGATAGTAAAATCGGAATTTTCAAGGTTTTTGTTATATATTTTTCTTAAATTGACAGCTGATTAAACTCACAGCCGATTTATATTTCGTTCTATTTCGGCATATAAAGTGGAAATTATTGTGCTGCCCTTTCGGTGATTGCCTGACCATATATGCGTCATATTAAGGTTTCAGAATTTTAATCATCTTAAAAGAAAATTTTGCATTGAAAGATAGCAAATATAACTTCATAAATTCTACACAGAAATCGTAATCTACATTTATTGTTCCTTGATAAAATTAATGAGCCCTTTCATGTAAAGTCGCTCTCCTTGCGTCAATCATTTTTGATATACGCTGATAAAGATTGCGATAACACCGTCAAGCACTTTTCAAGTCTCCATTTTGTAAATGAAGAATGATAGAAACTGTGGAATGTGTTCACTGATAACAGAAAGACAGTATGACTGATTATCATAATAGGAAGTCATACACAACTTTAAGTTTGCATATTCACATGTCTTTAAAAAAGGTGGGGCGCGTAAATTTAACTGTTGACTTTAGGAGTCATTTCTTTTTATTGCATTTATTCTAAGTTGCATAATTGTTAGCGACGCCGGAATTCAGTATCAACTGCGTGAAATAAACAACAAAGGAAATATCATGTGTAAATAGGTAAGTTAATTCAGACTTCTACTCCTTTTTCAGCAGGATTATTAGTTTACCTGTTACAAATCCGTAAGTTTGCATTGAAAGTAAATTCAGGTTTTCGTTTCCAATATCTGTGAAATGTTGCATGTTTCCTTGGCATCATTTTGAAAGTGTTTGGTTTGCGATGCGTATGACAAAAAGACTGTACAGGAATCACTATTGCGACTGTATACTAATCAGTCATGTTCTGTAACAACGCGACCTGTGGATGATTGTATATACAAGTACAAAGGAATTTTCTTTACCTAATTTACACCCAAAATTTACTCCAAGTACTCATAAACAAGGTATCGCTGAAACAAATGTATAATACTCCTTTTGACGAGTCTGTTTTATTGTAATTTAAAGTGATAACTTGTTTTCCAAACAGCTTCTTATGCTTTGAATTAGTGCACTTTTTTATATACGAGTAACGCACATAATTAAAATGAAACACTTCTGTATATGTAGTAAACATGTATACAGCTATCTTCTGTGCGTATTATTGTATCAAATATGTTTTCACTCTTCGGCTGCCACTAATATTGTCATATTTTAAATCCGAATCGTCAGAAACATAGGAGTGAAAATAGAGTGTGTAGTATAACTAATCGTTGAAGGATTTTAAACAATGAATATTATTTCACCAACAATATAATCAGATCTAAATAATATTTCAGCGTATTGCAAACATTCCTTTTGCGCTTTAAAAGACATGTATAAAGATACAAAATTGCATGAATGGTGGATGCGTTTTAGCAAATATGTATAAATGCAGGGAATCCATAGGACGGCTCACTGTTACCAACCATTGAGGAAGAACCTTAATTAATACAAATGAAAACAATAATTTCAATAAATACGCTGGGCAAATGTTGAATACGAAGGCATGGAAATTCACTGTTACTCTGTTCACTCGGTAGGAAGGTACAAAAAAAACGTAGAAAAAAAACAGAAATAACCCATTCACGGTAGAGACATTTACAGCATTTCTCAAAATGTAATATAGAAACAATGTTGTTTAGGGTACATTAAAAGTGTTGACTCAGGAGGCACACCTTCAGTAATGCATTTATTGCTTTTGAACTGCACCCGTTGTCATATATTACCTTATCTTGATGTAATGCATGCATAATACAATCCGACTTCTATATATGCAAATATCAAGCATGCGAGATATCTATAAAATCCGTATCAATCAAACATTTTATGCGTGTACACTCTTGCGAGAAGAGGCATTTAAAGATAAAAATCGTTCTATTTGATACAATCCAGTTTCACATAAATCACTGAATGTAAACAATAGAACCCTTAAATAACGTACATTTCAACTTCATAGGATGATAAAATATGCATTTCAGACGCCTTTCATAGATAAGAAATTTGGGCATGAGATTGTCCAGAGTTGTAAATAACCGAAACGAAAAGGAAGAATCTATAATTGCGTTCAGTAGTGTACAAAATAAACAATGCGCGTGATCAGAATGAAGACCGAAGCAGCTGACCAAGTTTTTAATGATATTTTATTGCATGATACTTTATTGCATAATATAGCTCAAACAAACATATACATGTATGATATATACAATGTAAGTTTTTAATCTTCCTTATTTATTAATGCAAGCCAATTTACAAAAGGGTCAGGGTAAGTTTTTGAGGCTGAGATCCTTATTGCAATATAGCTACATTTAATTTTCTGTTCATATGTTATTTGAATAAGCTTATTCTTTTATACAAAACGCTTCACTGTTTTAGAACTATTTGGACATTTCATTACACGGTGTTAACATCGAAATCGACTTACTCATTCATTTATTTTTGTTTGGCTTTTGCTCTTAAGTCTGGTCGGGTGTTCTTTGCATGGTGTTGTTTGTGTGATGTTTTCTGTAGGAAGCGGTGCAGTTTCTTGTTTCGCTATTTTAGCTGTTCGTTGTACTCTTCCGTGACAGTTCCCTCCGTTTGTTTTTATATTGTTCTTTGGACTTCAGCTGATGGTAGGTGCTGTACTTGATGCTGTCGGGATACCATCCTGTTCCTCTTGTCGTGTTGTACATAGTTCCACGCTGAGGTACCATCGTACAGTGATCACTTTTATCCGTAAACTTCATCTTGTGTTTAAAATCATCATACCATTTTTTGTGAAACATGTTGTAATGTTTTAAGGATAAAACATTTATTGCAGGCTGAAGTTATATTGGCGCCAATATATGTTGATATAGAAAAACGTATATTGTACAGTATGGTACAGTGTTCTTTTTAAAATACAACTTGAAATTCCTGAGCTGAGCTGCAGATAAGCATATTACATAAACATATTACGTGCGATATTATATTAGGTAATACAAAAACATTGCTAAATAAATGTCCTTATTAATCTTTAAAGCTATGTTATGGGAGTCCCTTGTGCTACTGTGCTTCAGGTTGTAATTTATAAACTTAGGTCAACGATCAGTGCAAATAAAGTCGGAAAGCTGGGTTTGCCTAAATACAACAGGTAAGTCACACATTTTATGAAGACTATTGTAACAAATTCAATAACCTTTTTTCTCAAGTTATTCTTATTGTCTTTTTGTTTGACTGTCTGTTTGTTTGTTTGTCAAATATTGGCACGACGTTACATAATTATAATTCGATGTGAAGACTGGTTATTAACTGATTGTCAGAATAAAGAAGCTGAAATTTTGAAAACACATCTGAATTTATTGAAATGTGTATTAAAGCAAACATTTGCACACTGAAATAATATATTAACCATGCTTAATGGAGGAATGTTGCTGTTCAGGCTCACGAACTAGATTACATCTGTGGTAATGGTCCAGCCAGATGTGTGAAAGATGAAAATATTTAAAAATTACTTTTTGATGCTTCATTTTTAATTTCTAATGAACGGCTGTTCTGTTCACTTGTCAGCTTTATTTAGCTAATTTTAATTTCATTTGACCACGGCAGGTACAATGAATTGTATGCATGTATGAAAACGGATTTCAAAGCTTGTAGGCGGTATTCAATGGGTTACACTTTTAAGCACAAGCACAATAAAACTTTGAAGTAATACAATAAAGAGTATTTTTTTGGGCGAAGCCGTATTAAGCTCGCTTTTGACAGGAAATTTGGAACTCTTCAACCGCCAATGAAATGACAAGTAGAATGTATATAATATTTTTTGAAATAAGAAATGTATACTATAAGGCACCTTCTAGTTGGATAATACCGAATGAGATTAGTCAACAAATACTCTGACTTGCGTTTTCAGTATTTCTAAAATGGGTTTATTATTTTAGTACGTAAATAATTCATATCTCTCGGCCAGTGAATAACGGCCAATTATTCTTGTAACATATTTGATAAGAAAAACCAGGATTAAGTTTGTTTTCCTGATGCACATGTCACACTGCATATTAAATGAATATACGGGACAAAATAGAAAAGTGACGGGTTAGCTCCGTCGGAAGAGCGTTATGTCAAGCATATGTGTAAGCGAAGGACTATGGGCTCGCGTCACGGTCAAGGTGTACTTTTTTTCTCACCCTGTCACATTTGGTGCCTTCTGACAGAGTAAAAGATTTATTTTTACTATAATCGCTTTCATATACTAAAAATTGCACCGACCATCCTTTGTAAAGGTAGTACTTGTTTTAAATATTTTCCTTATTTATTGATATCGGGCAATTTAGCATTGAGGCACTTCTCCCGCATATTTGAAACAAGTAGACCATCTGTAACTTTCACGTTAATTTTAAATTAATTCGTACTCCTAGAAAACTAATATAGAGATTACCATATATTTCTAAAATAGATTCAGTGTCTTTTTTGCACTTAAAGCAAAAGTGTGAATCATGATATAACTGCATGAATGTTAAGACTGCTCATGATCTACGGTCGTAGGGCAGAATCATTTGCCGCCATCAGGTAATGGTGTTTGTCAAAGTTGCGTGCTACCTTCTTCACTCGGGGACAATACCTACATCATGGTATCTTGGTTAGATTCACGCTATTTTTCTGACTCAAAGTAACGTAATTATAATATCAAGAGTAGAAAATGTATATTAAGATGATAAATAATAGTGTTCGACACCATTTTTCGTTCAAAACCATTGTGATGAACTTTACAAGATGACTTCTTTAAATATGTTCATATTTTACTGACTAATTAGATGGAGACAATATCGGACTTCAATAGGGAACTTTCTCCACAGAGAATAACTGAAACGAAAGGCGCAATAACTTAATCACAAACTTTTGTATGATTTTAAGCTTAACATTTAGGCGTGTATTAGTTAGTATACAGTTCTTTATCATAATTCAAATACCAGCTGTTGAAAGGTTCTTGTGGGCAGAATAGATAAGAAGCCGGAAAATCAATAGCAATTGTAAAAAAACATCACGTTTAAAGTTTGCTTGTCAGTGTTTGATAGGTGGTGTATCTTCCATGTACTTTTCATTTCCGTGTGTTTTGTGACAAATTGGGTTATAATCCTAAAGCAGGGATAAAAGGTTACATCTGACACATTTTAGAGTATAGACATTTGTATTAAGCAATTCATGTCCGGTTTCGATCTGTCTATCTGATATGTGAGGAACAAAGATTTGACAGAACATGCATCCATATACCAAGCAACATCGCTCATGAATTCATTATAAAAATGTAAAAACAAACTTGTATTCTTGCAAAGGGATATTGTCATATAAGACCGTCAGAATGGTACTATAGAACTTTTCTTAAACGGAAGGCACAGAGCTTAGATATTTGGCATGTAGCATTGTCTAGTGGATCTCTACTTAGACTGTTCGAATTAATCCCGCCGTGTGATTTATCATAAGAGTTTACACGAAAAAGTTTAAAACTCTTCTCTGATATACAAGGTCTACAACTTTGATATTTATATCATGTACATTAGAATCATTAACCGCGGGTCAAAATTGACACACCCGATGTCACTTGATTTACATATTTAGCATGAAGTATCACCTAGTTCAATTCCTCCAAATTTGTTCAAAATCTTCTTTCTAAAATTCAAGTCCTAGAGCTTAGATACATAGCATGTAAGCTATTACCTCTATCAAATCTAAGTCACAGTTACAGTTAACCGGTGTGAAACCTCTGAATCGTGGCTCATGTCGAAGGTGCCTATTAGTTTTGTGGAAAAAAAAACACTTAAGATTATTTCAAATCTTGTTCAAAATCTTTAGGTTTTCGTTGAAACTTAAGCAAAAGTAATTGATAATTTAGTTATGATCGCACACTTTCTCTACAGAGACTTAAAGTATGTTAGTTTGACTAGCATCATACGAAACCCAATTTTTTATACATAAAATTTCAATTACTGAACAAGATATGATAATTATAAAATTTTGCTGATATAAGATATAGATATTCAGTGGACAAATGTTGATAAGATTAAAATGTTATTTGTAATTTCCACCAACTATACGCATTACATATGTATGCTCTGGCAATTAAGGTTTCAAGAGTATATATTGCACATATTGTTTCATAAACGATGGTTGTTTGCTATGTCATCGATCTATTTACAGGTCTAATTCAATGAACAACTGTCAATTTTACAAAAGCCGTAACATGTCCTGTGAAAAGAAAGAAAATAATACAATATAGAGTGTGACATCTTGCTTTTGTTTCGGTACATAAACGCTAGATATGTCACGCCGCCATGACTTCATGGAACATGTATGATCCATCTGATTGAATATTATGTTAATTAGTAAAACTTGAATGTTGCTTTTGTATTTAGTAGATAATAATTCATTGTCTTATTCAATCACACCGTCATCAAAATTATATGATATTTTGATATAACTTTAGGGTAAAGTATCAGGATACATGTAGATCTATATAGTGACCAAGTTTGCAAACATAATTTATATATTCGGGTATGTTTATTTGTATTTAAACATAAATTGTGAATTTTAGGATTTGTAGTTTAGATATTCAAATTTAATTTGCTGGATTTGTAGATAAGTATACGATTTCTTATTTTTCATAAAATGACATTTCAAGGTGTAACATATTGTAGTTTTTTAAGTTTAAAACAAATTTTATTGTATGCTAAAATTGTATTAGTGCCAATTTATGTTGATGAACAAAACTGTGGATTGCACAGTATGGTACCATTTTTTTTAACTTGAAATTCCCGAACTGAACTGCAGATAACCTTATTACATAATCATATTACGTGCTACATTATATTAATGTCATTTGGTTTTTGAAGTGGTATATGGGGATATATTACCCGCCTCGACTTATATTACACGAGCCGTTAGTTTATTACCCTTTCTGTCTCAAATATTAAAAGATTCCGTTTATGTTTTATTTATTTAACGACTGAACGTAACCAGACGTTCAAATCCCCTTATGATACCTCAATGTCACTGCGTGACGTCACAAACCAGCACGGACTTATAATTTGACGTAGTGTACGCTGCGAACAAGCTCACGTTCAGCATGGGGTACAGTAACGGGGTTATGTCAAGTGTATATTACCGGCTTGCCCGTAAATATCAATATCTATTTACGTGTCGTTGACCAATCAAAGGGCCGGAAATTTCCTGGAAGGGTAATAATAGGTTATACTAAAACATTGCTGAATAAATATACGTATAAGTCTTTAAAGCTATGTTAAGGGCGTTCCTGCAAGGTGTTATTTTAATACTTAGGTCTACGATCTGTATGAATAAGATCTACAAGCTGAGTTTGCCTAAAAGCACAAAGTATGTCACATTCATGAACATATTTTATGATGACTGATAGAATAAACTAATTTCTTTTTTTCTCTCAAGTTTGTCTGACTGTCTGTTTGTATGGCTGTCTGTTTCTATTGTTGTCAAAGATTGACACGACGTTACATAATTAACATTCGATGTGAAACAATGTTTAAACTGATTGTCAGAATAAAGAAGCTGGATTTTTGGAAAACAATCTGAATGAATTGAAACTTGTATCAAACAAAATATTTTTTAAAAAGAAGTAATATATAAACCACTTAAGTGGAAGCCGTTGCTGTGCAGGTTCTCAAATCAGAAATAAATCGTGGTTATGGTCCAGCTAGATGTGGAAGATGAAAACATTATAAAATATTGTGTGATGTTTCAGGTTTCATTTCTAATGCATACTGTTTTGTTCACTTGTCTATCCTTTTCATATTACTTTTGACTTCGTCTAACCCTGGCTTCGTGCTTATAAAAGTTCCCTGAACAGAATCTCATGATCAGCACGGACTTCTGCCCAAGTAATATGAAGCCAAATCAAGTTGCATTTATTTACAACGTCGGAATTAATACAAAGATAAATAAGGTCATGAACAGACCTTCTGATTAATGTTATGGAACCCGACTTTGTAAATATATTACTAGACATTTACTTCAAATTACTTGAGCAAGATTCCTTTCTGAGCATGAGATTGTGCTGAAGAAACTTTTATATGCATAGTGAGGTAAAAACAATTGTTTACATAAGGAAACGGGTTTTCAGGCATGTACGCCATGTTCAGTGGGTAACTGTTTTAGTTTAAACAATATTTCATTAACTCAGTGCATTTCAAGACATGAACATTACAATCATAATCGATACAAACAGGATAGAGTAGAAAGCTAACAGCTTTTTTATAAAAAGTAAATTACATCTAAGGTAAGACTATTTGATTTTATTAAAAATAGAGTTGAATGTGCTTGTAGTTGTTACTTTATTAACTTTGCAAACTTTTTCTTTTTGATAGAAAAAGTTATAGAACAATATGTACAATGTGATAAGAAGATTTGGATCTGCATATTGTGTCGCCCTTTCGGAGAAATTGCGATACATATGAATCGCTTTGTCCGTCAGTCGGTCCGTCGGTCCGTCACAAAAACTTAACGTTGGCTATATATTTGCTATCTCTTTAGATTTCTTCATAAAACTTTGAAATTGAACTGCTTATAACAAAAGGGTCGTGATGCAGATTATGTGGTAAATAGATATGCCTTGGTCACAGGACTAGGTAGGATGTACATCGGTCATTCTTAACAGAAGGCAGTAGTTTATTGTAGGATCTTTAGATATGCTGCAAACATTCTCTTTGAGTTGATTCACTGAGCATGTGATTATATATATTAGTATACAGAATCGTTTAGATGTGTATATGTGTATACGAGTCATAGCTCTTTTACGAATAGACCCCTTTGTTCTTTTACGTAACCCGTGTATAGACACCGGTATACGTGAGAATACCTCCAGGTTTCTACTCAGTTCATCTCTAGATGGGTGGAATTTTCTGAAAAGCGTCTATGAAATCTCCAGTGCCCCGCTGGGATTCTAACCGGGTACCTTTAAACTTAGCATTTAGGTTTGTGTTAGTTGGTATACATCTCGTTATCATTTTTCAAATATTAGCTGTTGAAAGGTTCTTGTGAGCAGAATTGATAAGAAGACGGAAAATCAATATCAATTGTAAAAACCATCACATATAATGGTTGTTTGTGTGTGTTCAATAGGTGGTATATCTTCCCTGTACTTTTCATTTTCCGTGTTTTTCGTTCTTAAAGCAGATATCTAACTGAAGTAATACAGTTTGGTTTCAGTCGAACCAATTTTAGTTATTAACTCGAGTAATCATCTAAATGCAAGAACAATGGTCGCATCTAGCATATCTTATAGTGTGCTTGGTATGCACTCAACAGGTTTCATGCTAGTAAGCATGCATTTGACAGAACATGCATCAACGTAGCAACAGCGAAGTAATAGCAGTGTATGTAGGTATTGTTGTCATACAGTATTTAACCGTAGACAACTTTTTTTTGGACTGTCAACAATTCTCTTCTTGAAAATCTAAATTAGAACAAACATTAATCACTTCAGTCATTAGTTGGAAGAAAACAGCTGATGGTTTAAAAGAAAACGGAGCTAAGAATCATTTTACGGTTACTTCGGATACTTTTTGGATTTTGGCCCCGGAACTCCATGAAGCAGTAATTGAGAGTTGATGCTGTTATTAAGTGCAATGGGTTAAGTCTGCAATTATTTAGGTTTAATAAGTTTCAAGTAACCCATATTAAGCTTATCTTTAAAATGTCATTTTACCCATAACATAAACTTGTAATGAGAAAGGTAGTTACATTGCTATTAGACAAGCTAATAAGTTTGGATGATTATGTTTTAAGATATTGACATTTTAGAAAAAACACTCTTTAAAAAGCCGAAAAGCTCTCAAGTTATCGTTTGGAATAGCATTTACACTAATAATATTAAGTTATACCTTTTAAAACGTTTTGACATTTTTGGACAAATTATAAACAGCTGGCAGGCCATTTTAAACGCATTTGAAAAATAACATTTTGTTTCAATTTTGAAATTATGATTTCTTATTGATATGGGCGAATACACATCAGTAGTTAATGACCAGCTGAAATTCTAATACTATTCTTCTTTACCTGAAATAAAATATGGGACATAGGTTGGGGCGGTGTATATTTTTCTGCTTTGTTAACTTAGTCAAGGCGTCCTTAAACATTCTTAGTGTGCTTATTGAAAACATGTTTTTGATACTGTCAACAACGATGAGTCTCAATGTTACAGCAACAATTCTTCCAAAAAGAATCATTTAATTTTGTCAGCATGTTTTATATTTAACGTTTACAATAATGTAACTAATTAAACGTAGGTGACCTTTAAATGTTACAGTATATGAGACTTTTGTACCGAACTCATTAAAAACATCCGAGCTCAGTTTTGAATTACAAAACCAGTCCAATTGGCGGTCGCTACTTTTTGAATTTTATTTTTAAAAAAGGTTGAAGCAGAAAAGGGAATGCGTGCTGTCAAAGCTACATCTTTGAAACCTGAAATACTTATTTGTCATCGGAGACTTATTGTGTACAAATTACTCTGTGCTGCAATTTGTCATGAGTCTATACTTGAAAAGCAGAAACACTTTTTTAGTTTCTATTTGGGTCATATTTTCTTCAGATTAGTGAGAGCAATACATCAGGCTAACAATTTCAATACTTCTTTAGATCCAAGCCATTTAAGGACAAAGCACAGTCTTTTCTTTATGCGATTTATGGCTTCTATAGATTCGAAAAGAATTGTAGGTGAAGCTTCATTGAGCAGTTGTCAGTGGGACTTTTATCCATACAATAATAGCTTTCCACCATAAGAGGAGTTAAGTAGGACAATACTACTGTTTTTAGAATGAGTTACTGTTGATAAGAAATACATATGTTATGTCTTTTAACTGTACAAAAAGTGAAAAGAACCACAAGACAACTTCTCTTTCTGTTTTTTTTTTGTAAAGCACACAGAAGGCTATTGCTTCAGACAAATGCTTCAAAAATAAGATAAATCTTTATCTTTTCAGAAACCTTCATCAAAAATGATATTCTTTGGCTTAGTTTTAATGTTGGCTGTTGTATGCCGAACGTATGGTGAGCATTAATTTTAATCTGTTATTACTTAATGTGTTTGTCAAATTGATGTTCGGAAGCCTATACGTGTCAATGAGTACTTTTATAAGTCGTTATAATGACTAAAGCATTTTGTTATAATGGAATCAAATCATGTTATAAAGAAAAAAGTTTGAGAGAAATATCTTACGGAAGCGTATAATGGTCGCCAGTTGCTAGATATTTATGTAGATTTGATGCGAAAATATCGCATCATGTTTGAAATCTTACGGGAAAATGCAAGATAGTAATAGAAATATTGCATGATAATTGTAGCATTCGTTCCTTAAGAATCAGCAAGTAAAATCATTTTGAACGGTAAAGTTATTGCATGAAAGATTTATCTTGCTTGTGTAAGATAATTTATTACTGAAAATGAGTTAATATTTAGCTCCGACATCGGTGAAAGTAGAGTAGATAGCTGGTGTAAATGTTCTCTTTTGTGTTCACCCTTGCCTGCTTGCCTGTCTGTCTGTCCACACTTACCGTCTGAACATTCTATAAGAACAATCGCCATGAAAATTGGTCAGCATATTTTTCTTGATGATCTCTTGACCAAAAGTTGAAACCAGGTCACGCGGGGTCAAATCATAGACCATGTCAAATAATAAAAAATATTCCAAATATTGTAGAAACCACATTTGTACCCAACCAAACCGTAAAATTGGTTAGAATGTTTGTCTTGATAAAATATAGGACAAGAAAGAAACTATATTACGTGTGATCAAAACCTAGGACACCAGGTAAAAAAATAGAAAAACCTCGTGATAACTCCAGAAGCCAAATTTGCACCCAATCACCCTGGATGTCTTGATAAATGCTATGTCAAGTTTGAAATTTGGTCACATCATAAAATCTAGATCACAAGGTGACCATTATACGCTTCCGTAATATCTAGCTATTTATCGAATTTCCCCTCGGTATTGTGACAAAAAATCTTGTTGAACATCTCGTCTCTACGGAAGCGTATAATGGTCGACAGTTCTAAAAGTTGTTAAAACGAGATGTTATAAATGTTATAACGAGATATTCTTTCTGGTCATAACGAGATCTAAAACTTGTTAAAACGAGAAATTATAGATGTTATAACGAGATATCTTTTTCTGATTATAACGAGATATAAAAGTTGTTAAAACGACATGTAAAATCCGTATTAATGCCTTTAAAAATACTCAGTGACATGTACAATGTAAAGGCTTCCATAGTATAGTCATGTCGTGCCTTATGTAATGATTTACCAGAATATAGATTCGTTATATGTTTGATTAGCAATAAGAAGTTATCGTGATAATGTGCCATATTTATCTAGACCGGTGCTGTGTGAGGGATTATAGGTAACATGGTTCCTTTAAAATGCATGTATCGGTGCGAAATGTTCACGTAGGTTCAACGTGTTATCTTTATTTTACTTCTTTTCAAAATAACACTTTTCAGTGCCTTATTTAGAACCGTTTCCTCTAATGATAATGTTTGAATCCGTGTAACTACATACATGTATGCACTACTGGCATTTTCTGTGAAAATAAACAACAAGTTGCAGCTACGTACTAAATGCATCATTAAAGCAAGTATGATTTTGTCATGTAATTAAGTAAAATATCTTCATGAACTTTGCAGCATATACGGCACCTACACTGAGCTGCAGTAGTGGCACAAATGTTCAAAATTTGAGCGGTCTACTCGACGACACGTTTAAAGCAGGTAATATCACAACAGATTTCGGCAAGAATGGAGTGCCACTTTAGCAGAGATATAAACATTAAAGTTTTGACTTTTTTTAGCGAAACAGCAAAAAAGACCACCCAGGTCGTTTTAAGTTTCTATATACCTTTGTATAATATTTTACTCTGATTGCTAGAAATTTGAGAAAACATTGCTTGCTAGTCATCATGTTTAATGACGTCTTTTAAGATATGTGTTTACTTTTGAAACATTTGACACTTCTTTTTTCTTTGATATTGTATCTTTAAGCCGATACTCCTTTTGTAACTCACTTTAAAATCAATGGTAATGTCACAGCATTGCATACGAATAGGTACTATATTGTTCTACACCGAGGAGAAGGTTAAAATGCCTTCAACCCCAGGCAGCTGCCACGGTAATATTCTATTCAACCTTACCAATAGAACCAATGGTACAAATGGTACAGTCGTTTCACTGAAGATTCCACTCGTGACATATTGTGTAAGTCGGTTTAAAAATCAGTCAATTTTGTATTTCTTGTTCAGTTACTATTGATTAACTGCATAATTGTGTAAGGAAGCGTTGAAAGACTAACATCTCATCCAGGAAACCTGATAGTGTCTGATAGGAGAACGGTAAGGTTGTGCTGTTCAACTCACATACAATACAATTTATTTTAACCTTTTAATTTTACAGATATTTAAACCGTTGGATTTTACAGATATTGAAACCTTTTAACACTGCTGTATTTATTTGAAATAATAACATTTCATCGCAGATAAAAGATAGTTCTTGTATATTTAGGATACAACCTTATTGTCTTCCCGACAGTTTTCTGTGAGTTAACCATTGTTAGTGTTCTTACAATGTTTATGATAGGTCGACTATATATACATGTAATTTCAAAATTAAAAGGCACGAGTGATCATACAAAATACTAAATGTCACTCTTCTATTATGTCCCATTGCTCTTCACATGAGAAACTTTGAGACCTTCCGATCTGCAAATACCTTATAAAATAAGTAGAGGCGCAGTGCTAGCGCAATCGATCTCCACCAGTACCACGACGGTTGAGCGCCTAAGAGAGAAACAGATATTTTCACATATCTCTCTCTCTCTCTCTCTCTCTCTCTCTCTCTCTCTCTCTCTCTCTCTCTCTCTCTCTCTCTCTCTCTCTCAGCGATTGATTTAAGCTGCAAGAAAATTATTAGGTACTGTGCAGATAAATAACCTAACAGTGTCCTCCAAATGTTGGCTACAATGAGATTCTGTTTTAAGGAGTTTGTGAGACCAACTGACCTTGACAACGTTTAGTTGTTTTACACGTTAAGTAGAGCTGTCAATGAAAACTTTTTTGTAAAACATTATTTTACAGGAAGAGAGCATTAATTGCAACTTTGTTTGCGACACCAAAAGTCAGGTAATTCTCTATTTATATTTTCTTTGAATGTATTTTAACTATTTGTAACTTTGGGCTTAAGAAATGTAGACATAATTGGTAAAACTAGATTTTTACGGTTGCGTATGTTTATGGTTCTGCTCTGCAAATACCAACGGGGTAACGTTTGAATTACTCTTTGTCCGGAACCAGCATGCCAATATAGAAAGAAACCATATGTAAAATTTAAATTATGATTTACAAATCGAGGAGAACAGTGGTTACCAGGACAGCTAGAAAATGTCTATAAAATCAAAGCGGAGACATGTCGTGTTCGTGTCATTTAATTCTATAATTGTAATATACCTTCCTGTAAAAAAGGATTACTGCACAGTCATTTATGTGCGTAAAGACCAATAGTGAGACAAAGCAAGGCCAGTTAATGCAGACGCCTTGTTTCACAGTTATGTCTGTAATAGACCAGTAGCTTATTGATTTCTGCCGACTCGTTTGTTTTTATACGAACGTGGTTTTATTAACGCGGATTTGCCTGTGCATAATTTCATTATGCTTTGACAGAATCTGCTTGTCTGAAATGAGGATGTGGCCGGTCATCTTGATTTGTGAATATTTTTTTACCCATTTTTACTTTCAGTCATACAAAAATACCAATCGCTAACCTGTTTGTTAATGTTTATTTAAAATAAAAAAACTTGGTTTACTTCTTTAGGAAAGATTCACTCTAAGGTCTAAAATAAAGCGAACGATGGAGTATAACCTAAGTTTCATTGAACCTAACTACAGCGCAGATGTTAAAGAGGTAGGTAAACACACTTTTCATTTTGTCATTACTTTAGTTTTGAAAAAATAAATATAATCAGTTCTGATAAAGTGTATGAGTTAATAATTCTAACATGACTTACGCGTTTGTTTTATGTACAAAGAGTAGAAAAATCATGTTTTAATGCGGGAATTGATAGGTGTAAAATGACGTCATAATGTGTCGCAAGACGTTAGATAAATATACGCATAGGAAAAACGATTTTGGCTATTTTCAGAGTCGTCACTCGAACTCCACCTCGACTCATACTCGGATAAGGCTTCCTCAAGGTAGCCTCAAGTAAGGTAAACTCGAGGAAGCTTTGAGGCGTAGATCACCCGTAACATTTTTTCTTATCTGAATTATACATGTATAGTATTGCCTATTGATTGTATATGAAAACAGAGAATAGAGAGCAAAATTTACTAAAGGAGCTTGTTAGTGATAAATTGTTGAAAGCAAAAAAAACTGACTATAAAGCTATTTCGGCAAAAAAGAACGTTTGGTTAGAAATTTGTAAGGATTTCAACGCGTTTGACAATGTCGCACGAAGAACTGATAAACAACTATAAAAGTGTTGCCTCTGTCCCTGAAAACTATCCTTGGTATACGAATATCTTCAATTTCGTTTATTTGCTGTAACTCATCCATTTCTTATTCGAGTGGTATTCAGAATGACAACTTAAGTGAAGCTCAAGGAGCCGGCAGCTCTCCTCGAAAAATCTGTCCTTTCCCGAGGTTACTTGACCGTTCCTTTCGATTCTGAATACCAATCGCTCCTCAGCGGAGGAATAGTGGTGACCGTTAGCCGATTATGGGTAATTAAATGTTTGAGTTTGAGTCGAGGAACGTCTCTGAATATAGCCATTTGTATCTGTTCACATTTTGTAATATGTGGTTATGTTAGAAAAGAAGTAACATCATTTTCAGCATGATTATCGTCTAATAAACAACTCTTGGTCGTTCTGGTGCGCAGTTATAAACCAGTCAGACTTTCGGCCTTTGTTGTTAATTACTGATCATCAAAACTCCAAATCGATGAACAGCGCTGATAAGGATGTTATTGCATTAGTAAAACATATTTACTTTGTTAAGTATATGTCTCGTGTTTCAGTTTTAATGTTTATCCCAGATCTAAAAATATAGTTTAAGCTTTCTTTTGTAACTGGGCTAACACAAATAGGCATCAACTAAAATGTAGGCCCTCCACTGCAAAAAGTAGCAGCCTTTACAATTGTTTCTCAAACATATTTTGCTTTTCAAGTTATTTCTGCATTGACATTTTGTATATTTTCCATACAGAATACAGAAAATGGAAAACACATAAGACTCAAAACTGGCTTAAGTGTAAATGTTCAGAACTGCGCTGGTGCTACTAACTTTCCTACTCCATATTTCTCAAGAAGATACGGCTTAAGCGAGGTAAGATGCTTACTACTGATATTATAGTAGAACAGGTTTGAAACTACGTCACGTGGGGCAGTAAAATCACAAAATATGTTTCGTCGTCTAGTCTAGTCGTTTCTGTACTAACGGAAAATATGGTCAAATTTTCTTTAATTCAATTTCAGTAAAAAATTGACTTTCTAAGATTCATTCCAGACTATCGAAATTTGGTAAACGGTCATTTTTTTCTAGTACTGTCTATTTCTTCGACCTGTAACCTTCACAATATCTTTTAACTTCATAATGACATTTTGTTTAGTGTAATGTTTTAGATTGTAATAAGGTTGTTCAGCTATCTGCCTGACCAAGGTCTTTCAAATAGTAACTATTTGAAAGACCTTGGCCTGACCCAGCACAGCTCAAAGTCTCGTTTGATGACAAACGAATTATTTTTACCCACATGTGGCCCTATATACAAAAACGTATGGAAATCATACAGAAAGTTGTCGTTCATAGTTGCTTCTAATGATATCTCCCCTTTAACCACTCTGACAATGTTGATGGAAATTGGAAAGAATGTTTCTTGCGTAAAGCTATACCAAATTTGTTCAAATAATTTCATTTCATGGAAAAACTTTAAAATTCTTCTTCTCTAAAACCACAAGACCAAAGCTTAGATATTTGGCAAAATTTGCTCAAAATTGACCCAACCCTTGGGGTCACTTGGTTTGGCATAGGCTCATAAAGGGACAACTTTTTAAATATTGTCAAAACCACAAGGACCAGATACTTGATATTTTGAATGTAGGATTGTGCAGTGGTCCTTTACCAATAGTGTCCACATTTAATGGTAGATTGCTTTCTGAGATATTGTATCCTAAATTATTTGGTCAGTTTAAAAGTGTCCTTTATAGAGTTAATTTACTTAGACTCAGAGGTCAATTGTGTTTGATTTAATTCTGATTAACTCGCTTGCGCACAGTGCTTTGGGTTGAACTATACTACTAAGTGCCACAATGAATTTTGTCAACCCCACTTACATTGAGCTCAACATAGTCACCACAATGCCCATCTGTTTATCTGATCATTTTACCTGGGATATAAGTTCTAAATAATGCATGATGGAAGATTTTTTAAGTTCCTTGACATAAATGTGGAGTAATTTTGTACACTCAGGTGAGCGATATCAGGCTCTCTTGTTTATCTCTACCTGTCGAGGCTGAAGCCTTTTGTCTAAAATTGTTTACTGTATGCTATAGGACTATTTATATCTCGTTAATAACTGCTCATGCCAAACTTCATTTTCATAAGTCACTATCCAGCAACTGTTGTTTGCTCTAAACATTCCCATGTTAGAACATTAATTGATATTGCGAACGACTATAAAGGTATATAATCTTCTTCCTCTATTGCGTAGCAAAATGTCTACAGAACAGAAATCCAAAGAAAAACACAATGTACATCATTGGCGAATTTATTTTTATCACTTATAGAAAGATACATAATCTGAAGCCTAATTTGTATTGCTATTAAAACTCTGTATGCTTCTTTAGTATAGCTCGATACGAACAATATTGGTGGTATCCATACGTCTCTAGACTTTTCCAGCCTTGAAAGTTTGTTGCAAGTACAATGTATCTTCAAAGTGCCTTCACTTTGACTATATTTAGTCTTCATCAACGTGCAATGAGTTAATATAAACATGACTTTTTATCATAGAATACGAGCAAACCTTTCCAATGGGACGCAGAAACAAGCAACAACAGTCTGCGTCTTAATGGTTTAGTAGACTTTGAGAAGGAACGGATGTACGAGCTTACATTGAAAGCTTGGTTGGCTGATAATGGAGGCCAGGTTTGTACAGATTTACTTAACTTTAAAATGTGGGTTAGGATAGTACAGATATATAACATACAATTTGAAATTAAAGCACAGTACACTGTTTTTTCAAACAATCAGCCATAAGTTTAAGAAAGACATTTACATATATATAACTAAAAATGATTTTGCCAAGGTTAAAACTTAAATGTAGGATAGCAATGTATAAATCATTACCAAATTGTGTTACTCTTGAATAATGAATATCTGCGCTGACTGTCATAGTCATAAACTGATTGTTTACATATTTTGTCATATTTTGTTAGATTCATTTTCTTTCCTGTCTGCCTATAAGGGAAGTAACTCAGTAAGTAGCCGTTAACTTAAAGAAAAACAAAGTAAATCTGAGAATGTGGGTATTTTACATACACGGTTTTCATTACACTTCTGCTACAGATCCTATGTTTTGTACAGTTGGTACATACATTTTGTGTGCAAAACATGATATTCAACAACATGTACTTATCACGAACATTATGTTTTTTAATTGTCATATAGCTTGGCAAACCGACAGCAAATCATTTTTATATGAAGACAATTTACAATTTTACTAAATATTTGTAGATTTACAGACATGAGATTTTTCATCATTTTAGCATTATTTGATGATATTTCTCATTTTAACTACAAAATGTACATATGGCTGTATACAATGCTAATTAAAGGGACATACCCAACATCTAGCAGATTATAATAATGTGTTCAATGAACGTTAAATGATAAATACATATAGTTTTAAAGCACAACATATATCGTAAAATGCTTCATATTACCATAATTAATCAATAAAAGGTCATTATTTCATAAATCGCATCCACCCATTAATTGTAGAACAACAACTCTACATATATTATTAAAAGGTTAACGGTACTGCCTCATATTTTGAAACACTTATTTTGTCGATAATGACTGCAATGTATAGCTTAAACTTTTAGGCTAAGTAATAATACTTCCAAATGTTCTATAGTTATGTTTTTGAGTTATTTAGTTTGACATCAGTTATAGGGTATGTCCCTTAAAGTTCTTTGCTGTAATAAAATATCCACTAACTCAAATGGAACTTCAGAAATTTATTTAATTTCTGTTGTAATGAAATCTCGAATATAACTAGAGGAAGATTTTTGTTGGACTTCATTTATATAAAAAAAAGCTAACAACGTCATTCAAAAAAGAGTTTCAGTCAAACCTCTCTAACAATACCTTGCTTACCATTCTAGAAACTGAGGGGGACCGCGACCACAACATTGACAGTTGTTGTTGATGATGTTGACGACAACAACCCCAGATTTAATATCTCACAAACAGAAACGTATAAACTGTCGATACCAGAAAATGTAAGACTATCACAATGTAAAACAGCTGCGATTATAAAACATAGGTTAACGTTTCTCTATCTAACTCTATATGATTAATAACTTAAAAAATTAGAGAATAACTATATTATAAAGATAGCAATGGCGTCTAAGACCCTACATTGTTTGGAATTGCCATTCTAGTACAATGAACTTCTAGCAAAGACTTTGTTTGAAACAATCAGTTGCATTTAGTCGTATATTATAATGTCATAATTTACATGCTACACAAATTAATGTGAAGAATATATTACTCGGAGTTGTTCTAACGTCTTCCAATGGTCTTCATAGTAACCAGTTAGGATATTTATATTTTATAAGATAACTTGTTTACATTATTTCAATTTCATGAGTAAAAGACGCTAATACTGCAAGATGCTATAAGTGTTCTTAAATACTCGTACTTCAGAATAGCAGTTACGTCAATACTTCGCTTTCAACGACTCCAGCAGTGCATGCCTACGACCCTGACTTTGGCATCAATATGAACATCAGTTATAGAATTATAGGTAGCTATACAACGATAAGTAAAATTGAGCTATTGATCCTGAGTAGTTCAGTCATGGTCAGACAGTGAAGAGCTCGAGGCTTACAGATTAATTGAACATGCAAGCATGTGTTTTAGGAGTAATGATTCGTCTTGAAACTCTAGTATGGTTCGATCCAGAACCTCTAAACTGACATAGAAACTCGAATTAAAATCACTGTTCTGACACCAATATCTTTAGGAAAATCGCAGCAAATTGTGGTCCTGATCTTTGTTGTCATCAAATTACTCATTATATATCTGCATTGCATTGCATGTTTTGTAGATACAATTTGTACAAATTTAGAGCTAAAAGTTGTAATAAAGAAACTTAAGTTTGGGTTTCTGTAAAGTTACGCTAACTCAGTTTCATCATTTTTATAATTATATAGTATTTTGTTGCGGTTAATAGACCATGTCATATTTATTTTGTCTTTATAATTGATTCTGTTTTGGATAAAGTAACGAGTACGAAAAATATGTGTTGTATAGATGGGATTTACAAAGAGATTAAAGACATTTTTCAAGATAACTTTGTTTACCATATATGTTTGCTTTACAGATCAACAGATACCAATTCCGTTCAACATTACCACCAAAACCGGTCGGATAATCGTGACCGAGGAGCTAGATTACGAAAAGCAACATACGTATATGGTCTATATAGAAGTAAGCCCACTACGCTCTTAATGGGGGAGGGGCATCAATTTGGAATTTGTGAGCAAAGAACTTATCAAATTAGCCATCATACTTTAAAGAGTGTTATTCCGAAGGCATTTGTTTAACATCACTTTTAGACTCAAGTTCTTTTAACAAACGTTAATTACTCTCGATGGCTGTTTCATAGAGTTTATGACCAACACTCGGCATTCCAGTGAAGAGATCCTAACCTGCGACTTTCTGTTTAAGAGTGCGACGCTCTTCTGCATTACTTCAATAAGTGTATCCTAGATGTCTGATATATGGAATATATCAATGTCTATCACACCTGCTTGCAGCAATCGCTAGAAATGAAGTGTTTTAGGTCTATTTCTTCAGCTAGATACTGTAGTAAACGTTTTATTTTCCCATGTTAATTCAAATTCATTTTTAAAACTGAAGAGTTAACATAGATTTGGCTATTTGAAGTAATCTATCACTATCCCGATAAATTCAGTCTGGTCTAAGTAGAGTTAACCGAGTCAGTTAAGGTTATTGGGCTGCTAAAAATAAAAAAAATATATATGTCACTAACAGGCTGCTCAGGACGATAAACCAAACATCGCCACGGCACAGGCTAGAATAGAAGTGAACGTTATCGACATTGATGACCATATTCCAGAGTTTACTTCCAATAACTATACGTGTGGCGTTGGCGAACACAGCGTTAATGGTACTGTCGTCTGCTCAGTAACGGCTATTGACAAGGACGGGGTAAGACTCCATAACAAATTCGAAGCAAGCTATTGTCATTGAAACTTCCTTTTACTAACACAATTTATAATATAACGTTTTAAAGTTGTCTTATTAAAACTAAAGACTCTTTCATTTTGTCGGGCATTAACATGTATTAACTTTGGAATAACTTTGATATCTTTATTTTTTCAGGCTCAGGCGAATAATAACTTTACCTACATACTTTGGAACCAAATGTTACCACTTTCAATAAACAACGAAGGGCATATTATGGTGAAAGACTCGATTAAGTTTGACAGAGAGTCACTGGGAGATGAAATAACATTTGAGGTAAAACAAAAGTTGTTATATGATTATGTAGATATTTAATAAACATTGGTATTTTCTTAGAATAAAAAATACACTTAGCATCTTAAATGTTTTCAAAGAACTATCACAGTCTCTTTGTATTAATAGAAGTTTTAAAAAGTCATGAAAAGCTAATCAAATTGGTTCGGGCAAATATAAGTAACTTTGAAAGCACATCATCTATTCAACATTTTAAAAAATGGAATGAATATTCCTTCAGCGAACGTTTTTTTGTTTCTTGACACCCACGTGTATTTTCCTTGTTAGGTTGGCTCAGAATCCAGTGGTAGTCAAATGTATGGAGGTAATGCTACTGTTACAATTAAGTTAATTGACATGAATGACAACAATCCGAAATTCCAGCAGGACGATTATTCATTTAATGTGGGGAATATAACCACTGGACCTGTCATTGGTCAGGTATGTTTGAAAAATTCATATTAAAATATTTCATTGCAGTTGTCCTAATGCCAGTAAAATGTAAAAATGAATGTAATCTTAAAGTAATATAATTTTAATTATAAAAGAATGGTCATTTTGGGTCACGCTGATATCAGGAATGATATGATGAATTTATCTCTTTTTCATAACCGAAACCTAAAACAATACTACAATGAAGTTAAATAAACTTAATTTTTCAGGTCAGTGCAACGGACGCAGACGACGGTCAAAATGCCGAAATCACATACAACGTGTTATCATCTATACCTTCTTCCTGTGTTGGAAATTCGCCACAAACTGCAGTATTTGCCGTAGACTCTGCCACAGGGGAGATAAATGTTACTGATGCCCTCATCTGTAAACAATATGAGTTACATATCCAAGCATGTGACAACGGTTTAAACAAGTAAACTGAGCTTTATGACAATTTAGTTTTTAAATACAAATCAATATATTTCCTTGGCCATAACCTTAATTGATGCGATTGTTAATAATTTCCTTCATGTTTTTTTTCACTGCATGGAACCGTTCACTAGAATAAACTAGCAAATGAACATCCTTTCAGTAATTCATTACTGTTACATTATTTGTGTTGTTGTTGTGTATTTCAGACGCTGTAGCTTAACAGTTGTCACAATTTCATCAACATTGGCACCTGATGTTCAGCATATAACACAGTATGTTTCCATTCTGGAAGGTTTACCTAATGGCACAGCTGTAGACATTGTCAAGGTATAACAAAACATAAAATACCGAATTTATTGAAACAAGTCTCACACTCACTCTGCTGACTTCCAAACCATTCGTTAATCTGACAATAAATGCAATCAGAATAATATTTTAAAAAGATAAGGTGACGTAAAGGCTGCATGGTTTATCCTACAGTGATTATATGAAATGTTTTTAGAACAGTTCTTTAATTGTTTTCTTACTTTAGTCGCTTATGCTATCATTAAGAAGATGTGAATGAATTACGTTCGGTGGGTCTTACCACAAATGTGTGCTGTTTACTGGCAATAATTTAATAAGGAATCGTTTAAAATGGTGAGATCGACATGTCAAATAGTGGAATCGACATGACAAATGGTGGGATCTACATGTCAAATGGTTGGATCGATATGGCAAATTGTGGGATCGATATTCCAAATAGTGGGATCGATATGTTAAATGCCTCTTGTAAAAATAACGCTGAAATTGATATATTTGTAAAACGAAACCTGAAAGCTTTCTTCTTGTGTTTTAATAGTGTAGTGGTATACAACCTGGATATACGTACGCTGTTGGGTCAGAATTCGAAGTCGACAACAGCACGTAAGTCTCGGAATTACACATCTTTCTTAAAGTGGTCCCTTGTATAGAATTAGCAAATCTGCACTGATAAAATATAATCAAGGTGATCAAAGTCCATCCTTACAAATTATACATCTTTGTGTTTCTCAAAGTAGTCCCTTTTATAAAAAGGTGAAACTGCGCTGATAAAGTTACAATTAAAGTTAACAAAGTGCAGCTTAACACGTTATACATCTTTGTGCTTCTTGGGGTAATCCCTTATATAAAAAAAGTACAACTACATTATTAAAGTGACCAAAGAACCCCAAACAAGTGTGCACGTGAATTTGTCATTCCTAATTCAAAAGAAGTCGAAAATTGGATCTCGTCTGACAAAGTCTACCACGTTTATGGTTAAATGTTCTATTCAAGATTATTGTTATTAACGCTTTTGATCGTAGACAGCAGAAAAATCAATAAAACAATGTAACGTATCAGATTATGTCGATTACAATCTCATGCTCTTGAAAAACTCTTTGGATAAAATCGTATCATTTTAAATACATCATGTATTTCATAACAATTATCTTCATATTATTCGTCCCCTTGCAGTGAAATTTATCAAACATAGTTGATGTGCAGGGTATATTGTATAGTGTATCGTTTATGACATTGAAGGATTTTGTCCTATTGACATACATGTACATTGTACTATTCTGTTGCAGACATTTTGGTACAGTTGATAATTTGGCGCGAAGTTCTTTGTCAGTTTGTAGGGTATTGCAAAAATATTTAGCAAGTATACTTACTATAAGTGATGATATGGAGTGCACACGTGTGTCTGAGATATTTTAAGTAAGTAAGATTAGGACATATATTCGTAAAACTATATGTCCTTATCATCGCCTGATTATACCAGGCGCTATTTGTATATCTTTCACCTTTAGCGATTATTTAAATTTCGTATATTTCCTTGACAATCCATGAATTTGAACCGATAATCAATTGATTCATGTTTGCACAACTACAGATAATAAATGAGAAAAAAAGTTTTGAAATTGAATACCAGTCTCATTTCTAGTATATACCTCTTTATTTCAGTGGCATGCTGAAAACTATGAGGGTCTTTGATCGTGAAACAAATAACAGTTTTAAGTTTGAAGTGAATGTGACAAATGATTCTGGTATGGTATGTGTCATTGTTCTGCTTAAACTTTTTTTTCAACATTGGTTGATATTAGAGTTTAGAGTTTCAGTTTTAGTATTCGCTTCAAAGAAACAATCATTCCATGACTTAGCAAATATGTTCACAGATACGGTAAGAGAATGTTATTTTGTAAGTGAAGCGATGAGTAAACTGTATGATCCAGCATTTTCTTGTTTACTCTGTCAGATAAAAATGAACATTGTAGCGATATGCTGAATAAGTGAACTAGTTTTGTAACGAAACACAGTATATACCACCGCATGTCGTCTAATTTCTTTTAATTTTTCAAATAAAAGTTACAACTCATGACTTTATTCTGAATAAAAAAGTGACGATTGACTTTCTGTTAAGTATTTATATGCGTCGCATCCAAAAAGTTTAATGTAGCTTTTATTCAAAGTTTATTACCTTATTTATGACTATTTGTTTGATACATTGAAAAAGGGTATCTCGATTTAGTTCACTGTTACAAATGGAATGTGGACTCGCAGTCTTTAACAGTAGTTGAGGCACTAGCAAGCACATCAAGCTACCTTCCAGCTATTTATGCAGTTTAAAACCCTTTTTGTTTCGCTTATATAACTGTAACGGTTTGACACTCGTTGATTTTTTTCCTTTACACAGTATAATAGCTAAGTAAGTGTTCATTTGTATTATGCGCATATTTGCCTACATCAGCCATGTTATTACTTAAAACCGATTTCAAATTTACCTGTTTTAATTATGTGCTAGTGCTTCATAATACTAGTGTTTATTCTTGCTATATTTCTAGGTAGACTCGGCCGTTATAAAAATAATATTGTGTTAATATTCTTAAACAAAAGTAAATCTATGATAATGTTAAAAAATAATGAAAGTTGTTTAGCTTTAGGTATGCCATGTAGCCTATCTTATGGCGACGTTAATGTATCCTAGAACTACATAGGTCTCAATCATAGTCTCCTTCCGATTGTAATAACACTTCAGTACACGAACTAATTTAGTTTTGAAGTGTTCAGCACAATCGAAGATGATTGTTATTGAGACTTGAGTAGTTCTAGAATACGTTAATGTTGTCATAAGATAGTCTACTTTTAAATCACAGCGAACAGCTTTCATTATTTTTCATTTTAATATTCACTTTTTTTAGAGATTATACACATCAGTAAATTACTTATCTTTTCAAAAATCATCATATTATCTTTTACTTATTCTTCTCTTTGCTTCGGATTCCTTCAGGTGTTGTGCATTGTCAGCTTTATTGTGAGCGTTGAAGACGTCAATGATAATTCTCCCCAGTTCACGAACTTACCGTACAAATTTACTTTAGCAACAAGTCCAAAGGATGGTGATTTCTTGGGTAATATAGTGGTGAGTTTAATTATGTCATTTCTAAACTTATCAAATTGTGACTGAATGAAGAGCTCAATTCTTGTTACATTCTTT